>CAKNXH010053621.1:0-34930 GCA_932178445.1 Andricus quercusramuli | reverse complement strand
ATATATATATATATATATATATAATTGCCTAATAATACTGGTTGAAAGAATCTCACCTCTAGATATATACAGTGAGGCCAAATGCATAGTAGTCACAATCGTAAGGGCGAAAGAGAAGCCCTTATGAGCCATCTACTAGTGTCTCACTTCCGATAAGCTTCGGTTTGGCACATGTCGTCGGGCCAGAGCCTTGTATATACTGTGTTTTTCGAGGGGTATTGAAATGCATTTTCGATACGAAGTTGTCAAACCCTAGGGCTGAAACAAAATGTGTCAACCCTAGGAATACAAACACCGCGTTTCAACCCGCTCTACAGGTACCGAAACTCGAATTTTCAATAGATTTTCTATGAAAAATAATATAGCATGCAGGTATATATTTTTGGGTTTTTCTTATTCATAGCGGCTTTTGCATGTGTTTAATTACCTACTAAGGTCAAATGCAATTGATATAAATGAGGGAGAAATAAGGGAAGGACGGGGAAGTAAGAGAGGTTTGTGAGTGGAATTAGGAAAAGTATAGGATGGTGAAATAAGGCAAATGATGGGATTGGAAGTGTGGGATGTGAGGGGTTGGGAAGTAGGAAAAGCGAGTGTGAGTGTGGGATGTGAGAGGAGGGGAAGTAGAGAAAGGAGAAGTAAGGAAAGTGAGGAGGTAAAAAGTAAGAGAAGTGAGAGACGTGAAGAATGTAAGGGGTTGTGATGTAGAGGAGGGGTAAATAAGAGAAGTAAAGCGGGTGAAGAAGTGCGTGGGGAATTACTGTAGGGGAGTTTAGGAGAGGGATAGTAGATGAAGAAAAAGTATGGGAAGGGAAGGATGGAGAATAGGGCTAGTAAGAGGCTGGGCATTGTGGGAAGTGAATAAGTGAAAGTGAGGTTATTGGAAGTAAGTGGTGTGATGGCAATGGAAGCAGGGGAAGTAAGGGTTTACTTTGTAACGTTCGCATATGTGTATGCAAGATGTTAACAGAATATAAAAGGCAGTTTGAATTTAAAAATGGGCCAGTATACGTCAGAAATATCAGGATCTGCAGGTGGTGGTTCGATTTTAATAAAACTTTGTAGAATTTTAACGCTACATAAGAGAAATCTCGGCCGAAAACGATTTTTAGAAATTTTCAAAATTACGGAAGTTACGCCATGTTTAATTATGCGGATACATTTCTTTGAATTATCGATATTATCTGAAATATCTTTGTAATTATTCTTGTATGGCATGTATCCTTTCAATTTTTTCTAATGATAGCTAATGCAATTTCAGGGAAAGTCAGGGAGTTTGAAGTCACTAGCCCAATCAGAAGTATACGAAAAAATAGTTATTTGTGATGCAAGTGTGTAAAATAGGTGATTGTGTGCAAGTGTGAATTTTGCAGCATAAACCGGAGGCTCGAAGCATGAGTCGGTGGTTAGCGCACAAGCGAAGCGAATGGGAAAACGTAGACGAGTGCTTCGAACCGCAGGCGAATGATGCAATCACACGAGTAACCAATCACCTACGCGCACCTGTATCACACGCTATTTTTTGCAGCGCCCTTCCGAAAAAGATGTTAGGAGGTGGTAAAGAAGAATACTAATTTCATATTGCATTGAGTGGAGTAAAGGAATTTAAAAGAAAAATTTTTGTTTAGTGTTTGAAAAAAAATGTTCTGAAAAAAATGGTCCGCAAAAAAATGTTTGGAAAAAAATTTGGTGAAAAAAAAAATTTGTGAAGAAAAAAATTGTGTGAACAAAAATTTTCGAAAAAAAAAATTTCGTGAACAAAAATGTTGAAAAAAATGTTGTTTATGCTTTTTTGCTTCACGGGAGCGGAGGGGGGGGGGCACGACACCCTAAAAACAAAACTTCAATCATTAAAACATCTGTTCAAGTTAAATGTAAATTTATTTCAAGGAGATACCAACACCAGTGTTTAAAGTTACCTATGCCAGCGTCTAAAGTAGCTCATCTCGAATGTGCGCATGCGCAGCTTTTTCACCATTGTCTAAAGTAAGCCATCTTCAAACTGCGCATGCGCGAAAATTGTTTCGCGCACAGTCTGCTCAAATAAGATCCTTTAGGCACCATCTACATGCATGCAAAACGGAGCATTAACAAAATCGACGTGCAGACATCTTGCCATCTGTCGCACAGTGGACCAGGAACTATAAAAAGTGGCAAAAATGTTGAACAAGGGTTCTCGGGTTCTTTAGTTTCGAAATTGATGTCAAAACTTACGAATTCAAAATAGCGGATCCAATATGACGAAGAAAATTGCAAAATTTTCACATATCTGTCTGAAACTTGGTATAATAGGATTTTTGGAGTCACTGATTTCATACTTAATGTAAAAAATTATAAATTCAAAATTGTGGATCTAATATGGCGGCCGACATTACAAAATTTTCATATATTTATCTAAAACTTGGTATAAGGGAGTTTTTTTTGGTCGTTGATTTCTAATTTAACATCTAAAATTGCAATTTTGAAGCATCGGATCCAATATGGTACTCATATTATCAAAATTTTTGTTTTTTTGTATAATACTTAGTAGAATGGGGGTTTTCGGGCTCGCTGATTTCCAGTATAATATCAAAATAGAAAAATTGACAATGGCGGATCCAATATGGCGGCGATGCAGAAAATTTTTCGGAATTACATAAAACTACTGCAATATTACTGTCGCTTCTAAACACGTAGAGAAATATCTTGCATCCAAATAATTCTGTTTGTGTAAAAAATATATTAACGTGGTTCAAAACAAAACAGGCAAGAGGACAATGCTTTTGCTTCAAGATAACATCCCTGGCAGACCGAACGAACGGTACGGATGCGCTACAGCGTATTCTTATAGTATCCACATCGTATCATGCAAGAAAACTCATTAAAAAAGAAAGATCAACATTTCACTTGTTGAAATTTGGATTCTACGTGAAATTTTGCCTGAACATTTTGTATTGAGGGACCTTTAAAAACTCGTTGTATCAAGTTTCATGAAATTCTGAACCTTTATTATAGCCGCCATATTAGACCCGGCATTGTCAGTTTTACTATTTTGATATTATACTTGAAGTCAGCAACCCTCGGGACCCCCTTCTACCGAGTTTCCTACAAATTTGGAAAAACTTTTGTTCCTTTTCGGCCACTTTTTGTGGATCCTGGCCCACTATATAACGTCACAACTTGAATCAAAGTTCACAGCAGTGGCAAACCGGGTTCATTCACCCGACTATCGCCAAAAGCCTGGAATACCATTAACTTTTTATTAGCATTCACGACAGGCGGCTATTTATTTATATTTTACAGAGTTCCTACCCTAGGCTTATGTGGTTTCTTTTTTTTTTTACTGGAGATCATCAAAATAGGCTGCGACGAACCGTCTCCTCCGCGGAACGCGTACGATCATGGACTTTAATCGCTTGGGCTCTGGGGGAGACTTCAGTTGGTCCTGGACAATATGAGGTCTGCTGCGGGTTGGAACAGGGAGCTCGGGTCCTGGTGAACTGAGGTGAATCGCAGATCTCGATGGCTCCGGGCGAGGTAGCGTTGACCCAAGACGCACGAAGTGGGTCAGGGGTCGCCATGTGGCGGATTAGTCTTCTGAAAGGCGGGAGAATCCCTTTCAGGGGAGAACTCTATTGCAGAAGCTCGTAGGGTTAGCAGGTCCTCCTCAAAAACCTCTGGCTAGGGGGTCTCGTCGACCTCTTCCAGGGTCTCATCCAAAGGGGCCTCCGTCGGAGGGGCCGAACTTGAAGTAGCGGGAAAAGGACCAAAGGTATCTGGTGCGAGATCCTTCCGGGGTGAAGCTTGCGGGCAATATTGTTCCACGGAGGGGGCTGAGACCAGTTGCTCCTGGGGGCTAGGCTAGCAGATAACGGTGGGGGGCAAGGTGACCACGCTCTGCCCAACGTTTATGCTGGCCCTTTCTGGTTCTCTACCTCTTCCACTGGGGCCCGTCCACCAAAAGGGGAAGATGAACGGGCTTTAGTCCCGTCCCCGTGTCAACACGGGAGGGGCAGACTGTATCTCAGGTTTTCTTTGATCTACCTTATTTAATTATAGAAACCAGTAAGCTATCGGGATCCTCCCGAGAGGGAGAGACCCGGATAACAGTGGGTTCATTAATTATTCATTGTAATTAATTAAACCAGATCCTTCTGAGAAGAAGAGACCCAGAGCTGAGTTACGAAACCCGGATGATATTTTATTCAATTAATTACGCAGGCCGACAACCTTTGTACCCAAAGACCGGACTATGTGACCCCGAAGGATTTTGGTGTCCTAAAAACGAATCCGTTGTCAAAATTTTTCCTATACGTGAGGTTTTTGAGATATTCTAACCTAAATGTGCAACAAAGGCTATTTTTACCCATATTTGAGGCAATATAACACGATCAGCAATTTTTTTTCTAAAAACTACTAACGCCATCGTTTATGAATCCTTTTCTTCTCCCGTTTCCATTTTCGATCATCCCGGACCGATGTTTTTCCTCAGAAATATCGCACATTAATCATTTCAGTTTCTCTTCGCCTTCTTTGCTAGTTTTTCATTGTGCAACTGAAATGGTTAATGTGTGATATTTTGGAAAAGAAAAAGATCGGTTCGGGGTGATCGTAAATGGAAACGAAAGATAAAAAGGAGTATTAAACGATGGCGTTAGCAGTTTTTAGAAAAAAAATTGCTGATCGTGTTATATTGCCTCAGATATGGCTAAAAATATCAATTTTTGCTCTTTTAGGATAGGATATCTCAAAAACCTGACGTATAGAAAAAATTTGGATAACGAATTCGATGATAGGATACCAAAATCTTTTGGTGTCACACAGTCCGGTCTTTGGGTACAAAAAATATGTCATTTTTGTCGGTCAGTGTTATTTGCTGTGAATAATTAATCCAGATCCTTCTGAGAAGAAGAGACCCGGAGGGGATTTGGTTTATGTGGCACTTACAAGTTGCCCCGGTTCCGAGGGATTCACCTCTATGTCTGACGGTCCGTCAACCTGAGGGAGGACAAATTAGGGCCGAAGCAAGGAAGACACAATAAGAAAGTTCTGTGTCGTGATTAACGTTCTTGTTTACAAATACACTTTTTAATTCGGTTGAGAGAATACGCGGGTTTCGAGTGCTACTCGAACCGCAAATAGCGAGTCGCGACAGGAATAAAGGTACTCGCTACGACGTCCGAACGTCGACTGACACGCGGAGTGCAGCTCTTCAGCGTGCAACGAGACTTGGTGGAGGCAGAGTGCTGCTGCTGACCTTCGCTCGGCGACGACTGGTTGACTAATGACTAGGAGTTTGCTGCGAGCGAAGGCCCCAGCCTTCCGATCGATGTATCGATGGTTGCGGTTAGTGCGCGAAAATTGTAATGAACTAAGAATTAATAGCTTGTGAATGAGTAATCCACCACAGTCAAAATAGCAGCGTTGTGCCGTCGTGTAACAGAAAATAATTTCCGGTTTTAATTGTGTAACAATCCTGGGGCTGCTACCTTCAAAACAACAACTCACAATTCAACTTTCTTACAGCTTTAGGTTGAGTAGTTTCAATCCAGACTCGACGTCTTGCTTACTCTTTGAAAATACTTAATCCTAACCAAATTAAAATTCCAACAAAATCTTACTATATTTATTAATTGAATGTTTATAGTCGCATCGACTGCCAGGGTCATTAGCGACTGTACTATGGGGTAATTATAAACTGTAGGGTATCTTTGGGGCAGTATACCAAGGGACAGAAGCGAAGCTTCCTGAAAACATATCCAGCGTCGCTTCCTGCTTCGGGAATCGAACCCGCACCATCGTAGATGCCAAGGCTGCAGTGTTGGAACATGAGACAAGCATGATACCATCTGAGCCACGATGACTCTCTAAAATCTTTCTATAGTTTTTCCATATTTTTGAATATTCGATTTAAGCTAATACTTACATTAGTTTACATACTATAAGTTTACCGATGTGATTTTACTATTTCTATTACTCGTTAATCCTTTTTACCTAAAGGGTAAAAGTGGGCCGGCAGTAAAACTGTAAAGTCATTTACATTAACTTACATACTGTACGGTTACCGACACGATTTTACTTTTATTTACTCGTTAATCCTTTTTAACTAAAGGAAAAAACGTATAATGGTAGTAACATCGAAAAACCCCTATATTGACTTACATACGATAAGGTTACCGATGCGATTTTACTATTATTTTACTCGTTAATCCCTTTTACCTAAAGGAGAAACGTATACTGGTAGGGAAATCGCAAAACACTTACTTTGGCTTACCTACTGAATGAAAACTGTTGAGATTCTATTATCATTCACCCGTTAATCCTTTTTACTCGAAGGACAAACCGGGGCTGGTAGTAACACTGCAAAAGCATTTACATTAACTTGCATATCATAAGGTTATCGATTCGATCTTACTATTATTTAGTCGTTAATCCTTTTAACCTGAAAGAGAAACGTATAATGGTAGTAACATCGCAAAACACCTACATTGACTTACATACTATCATGTTACCGATACGATTTTACTACTATTATTACTCGTTAATCCTTTTTTACCTAAAGGAGAAACGTATACTGGTTGAAAAATCGCAAAACCATCTCGGTTGACTTAACTACTATATGCTTATTATAAACCGTATACCTATCTTATTGTCTATAGTTCTTCTTACTTGTCTGAGGTCTTACGAGGTCGACCTCGCTTGCGATGTGGAGGCTCTTGTACATCTGTCAAGAGATGATTTCCATTGAGTGAAGCTAGTAACCCGACCCTTTGGGGCTGGAAAGCGATTGGGACAGCTGGTGGCGGTAACCCTTCCCTGCTTTGCTGACCCACTACTGCGACATTTGCCTGAACAGCCTCAATTTCACCTGGGGGTTTTAGGTTATGTCCCTCAGGTGTCTCGCGGAAAGTGAGAGTTCCATCTTGGGTGTGATCGATGATCGCAGGATTGGTTGATGTATCCTCCTTGTCTTGATTAGCTGAGAGTGGGGGGTGATGGTGGGTATGAGGATATACGGGGCGTAGATCCTTCTCGTGCACGTTCGCCAACTTGCCACCTTGGTCAACGAGGTAAATCTCATTATTAAGAATATCCTTTACTGGATAAGGATCTTGCCAGCGTATTGCCAGTCCTGCGTTGAACTTCTTCTCCTTGTATGAAAAATGATGTACCCATCTCAGGGGGAACTAGGTAGCGCTGGAGATAGCGAGCCTGATTGATTCGAACATCTTCCAGGCAAGCGATTTGCTCGGAAGAAGATTCCTGGGAAACACCAATGAACCATTCTACGGGTCGTTTAAGTGATGCCCCGAAAAGGACCTGGCTGAGCGTTTTTCCGGTAGCTGCGTTACATCGGTAACGTAGATTAAATAAATTCTCGGGTATTCTCGCGCCCCACTCTTTGTGGGAGTGGTCCACCAAACATAGTCTCATCCCCTTCTTCAAAGCTTGATTTCGCCTCTCTTTTGGGTTGGCCTTGGGGTGACAAACTGGCGTGGTCCAGGCTTCACAACCCCAGTTCTCACAGGCTTTCTTTCATTTTTCATTGACAAATTGAGGCCCGTTGTCAGAGAGTACAGCCTGAAAGTATCCGAAGCGGTAAAAGACCTCGGCTTCGAGGATCCCCATCAAATCCACTGCCACTGTGTCCCATGGAGCCCGTGGTTGGCGGGGTCTTTCTGGGGGTAGTTGAGTGGTCCTAAACGGCTTACAGGAACTGCAGAGATGGCAGGCCTGTACATATTCCTGCACCTGCATGCGCATTGCCTCCCAGTAGAAATGCTCTTGGACGGCTCGTAACTTTTCCTCTGTTCCCGGATGACTGGCTAGGCAAGCGTCGTAGTACTCATATAACATTCGTTGCTGGGATTCGTCTGGAACATAGAGTAACCACTGGGTCCCAGACAATCGGTAAAACCCCGCATTTTACAGATTGTAACGCTAGTGAAAAACTTGTTCTATCCCGCTTGGCTGGGATTTATCGGCGATTAACTGCCAGTTTGTGACCAGCTTGGCGACGTGGGAATGCTCTTGTTGCGAACGGACAATTTCCTCGTAAATATTGTCACTTTCCAACTGGGCCGAAAGGACAAGCCTTTTCTTTGGCTCTGGAATCGGGATCTCTGGAGGCAGAACTTGTTCGCTCTCGTCATTGTACCGTTGAGTTTTCACGGTCGGATGAAGTGAGAGTGCCCGTGAAAATTCGCTCCCCCTAACGGCACGTGGATGAAGGTCGAAATGGAACTTTTTCAGAAAACTGTACCACGCTCCGAATGTAGTCTTGAAGTCATTATTTTTCTCTAGACAATTTAGGACTGTGCAGTGAGTTGTTACGTGGAAGTCGCGTTCCTCCAGAAAGGTGCGAAAATGTTTAATGGCCCATACCAAAGCATGACCGGCTTCTCAATGATTGGATATTTGGCTGCCGCGTTACTAAATTTTGCACTTGCATAGCTCAACACCTGATTTGTTCCTCTCGGGGTTGTCTGATATAGGACAGCCCCCATCCCGGCAGGGCTGAGATCTGTTTATAGCCATAGGGGCCAGACAGGGTTTGGCCTGGCCAGTCGTAAATTCCTTCTGAATTGAACTTTGACTTGTTCGAAAGAGGTCTCAGCTTCCGGGATCTATCGCCAGCGGGTAGTTTTTTTCAGCAGGTCGGTGAGCGGGGCAGATACCTCTGAGAAATTCGGTACATATACACGAATTCAGTTACAATACCCAAGAATTGTTGTAGTCCCCGCCATTCTTGAGGAGGGGCCGGTTGCAGTATGGCTTGCACGTGTTCTTTTTGGGGTTCGTTGTATTCGGAGAAGATTAGATGACCGAAGTAACGAAGTTCCATCTGATCATATATATATACATATATGTATGTATGTATGTATGTATCCCCGCAGGACGGTTTGCCTCATCAAACTTCGGAAGGTAATAAGCGCGTTCTTCAGACCAAACGTACGTAAATCCAGGATTTAATTAATTATTCATTGTGATTAATTAATCCAGGTTCTTCTGAGAAGAAGAGACCCAGAACTAAGTTAGGAAACCCGGAAGATGTTTTATTTAATTCATTAATCCGTATCCTTCTGAGAAGAAGGGAACCAGAGCTAAGTTAGGAAACCCAGAAGATATTTTATTCAATTAATTATTTGCTGTAATTAATTATTCCAGACCCTTCTGAGAAGAAGAGACCCAGAGCTAAGGTAGGAAACTCGGAATATATTTCATTTGATTAATTATTTGCTATAATTAATTAATCCAGATCCTTCTGAGAAGAAGAGACCCAGAGCTAAGTTAGGAAATCCGGAATTTATTTTATTTGATTAATTATTTGTTGTAATTAATTATTCCAGATCCTTCTGAGAAGAAGTGACCCAGAGCTAAGTTAGGAAACCCGGAATATATTTTATTCAATCAATTATTTGCTGTAATTGATTAAGCCAGATCCTTCTGAGAAGAAGAGACCCGGAACTCAGTTGGGAAACCCGAAAGATATTTTGTTTAATTAATTATTCATTGTAATTAATGAAACCAGATCCTTCTGAGAAGAAGAGACCCAGGGCTAAGTTAGGAAACACGGGAAATATTTTATCTAATTAATTATTTGCTGTAATTAATTAATCCAGAGTCTTCTGAGAAGAAGAGACCCGGAACTAAGTTAGGAAACCCGAAAGATATATTTTTGAATTAATTATTCATGGTAATTAATTAATCCAGATCATTCTGAGAAGAAGAGACCCGGAGGAGATTTGGTTTATGTGGCACTTACAAGCTGACCCGGTTCCAGGGGGTTCACCTCCATGTCCGACGGTCCGTCAACCTGAGGAATGAAGAATCAGGGCCGAAACAAGGAAGACACAATAAGAAATTCCTTTATCGTGATTAACGTTTTTGTTTAGTAATACACTTTTTAATACGGGTGAGAGAATACTGGGTTCCGAGTTCTACTGGATCCGCACAATACCGAGTCGTGACGACTGGTTGAGTACTGACTAGGAGCTTGCCGCGAGCGGAGGCCTCAGCTGTCTGAGAGCAGCGCTACGACGTGAGTGGAAAATAATCGACCAATCGATGTATCGACACGTCGAAGGTCGCGGCTGGTGCGCGAAAATTCAAATAAACTAAAAAGTAATAGCTTGTGAATGGGTAATCCACCGTAGTCAAAATAGTAGCGTTGTGCCGTCACACAGTGGGGAAAAAGTACATTTTTTGGTCCAAAATATGATTCCTGCTGAATCTGTGGACCGATTTAGATATTTTATACTTTAGAAAAAAGCTGAGAAAATTCCGGAGAGAATTGTCGACGCCGATTTTTGAAAAAGATCTCCAGTTTTTTACAAATAAACAAATGTATGGTAAAAGAATGACAATTTTTTTAGTTTAGTCCTCTGGTTTCTTAGAAATAGAGTGAAAAGTTTCGCAATCAACTCAATTCGATAGTGCAACATTACCTGAAGATTATCCAATAGCGAGCAATAAACCAAACAATTTTTTAATAAACAATTTTTTAAATATTTTTTTAATATTTATTAATAATAATTTTTTTTAATAAGAAATAATTTGTTAAAAGTTCATTTTCGCGATTTTAATTATATTCATATTATTTTTCCTCATCTTGTAAGTAATTCATCACATAACAGCACTATGATGGAAAAATTTCGTATGTAAATAATAATTGACAATAATATAAACAAATTTCATTAAAAAATGTGCACTTTGGGTGTGTTTTGAAGAAAAACACCGATTTTTCGGTCTGTACTTATAATTAGCTAACTCGAGGCAGTTTTAATACAAGACACAACTGAACAATAATATTTTTAATTTTTATAAACAAATTTTATAACAAATGAAAAAAGGCCGGGAAAAAGTATTTTTTCATTATCAATTGAGTAAAAAATTCCTCACATGCCTCAACTTGCCAGGGCAACGATACTAAAAGTTAATTCAATAATGAAAATTAAACAAAAAAATTCTGAAGCAAGTTCTTCTTTCATTGCCAAAATATAACTCCAGGCTTCCATTTTACGTCTTAAGCAAGTCTTGAGCTTCAGGATCTAGGAGAATTACTTTTTTTCCCCATTTTTGCCTCTCTGCTGCACTTTCGAGTGTGAAACTCTCGTAGATGTCTGACAAATTTTGTTATTCGGCTCTTGAGCTTCTTCCGTCAATTGGCCAATGGGGAGGAAAGCAGATTCAATAATTTTGGCTTCACGAATGAGAATTTTGTGTGCTGTTACTGGCATGTAATACCAATTATAAAGATTGACGTATATTTGCGCGGTTTCTTGGCAATAATTTCCGAACTTGTAAGTGACAATTGCCTCTCCTGAAGCCATTGCTTGCAAAATTATGCCGAAACTACGGATGAACTTCCTGTCGACATTTGTGTTTTCGGAAGTCAAATCAGGATCTCTGAAAAATCTTCTAGCAGTATTTCCTGTATTGATAGTTCCCGAGGCGCTTTTTACAACATCTATAATGAGCCCCATCTTATCACGGAATTCTTTTTGAACTCTCTGTTTTGCAGTTCTCATTTTCGCTTTGTGTTCGTCAGTTTTTGCTTGCCACTTGCAGAATCCTAAACGATAGCTTACGTGCAGTATCAATTCCATCAAACAAATCCACGCGTGCAATGTAGAGAGTCCGTATCTGAAATTTGTTACCTTCTCTGTTTTATCTACAAGTTTATGTGAATCGTTCATCTGCGATGGTTTCGCATCCCAAATGTAACATGTGGCAGCAGAAGTAGTTCCAGAAAGAGCCTGAAAAACCTTTTCATCTACCATAGTTAACGCGAAATCATGAAAGACAGTTATGGTACAACGACTATCCGGTACTTTTATTTTTGTAGGTTTGAGTTTTCTGATTTTGTCTTCCATCAACTCTACTTCTGTCGTGGTTCGTTCCTTAGTTTCTGGTGCATGTTCAAACATGGTCAGCCTACATAATCTTGTAGATCCAGGATTCTCGTTTTTCCAAATTGTCAAGGGCCTTGCCCATTCCGAACAATTCTTATCATGCTTATGGGAACAAGATTGAATTATTCCTAATGGCACCATTGACATCATAAAGATTCCTGCATCTGATTCTTCTGCTCCGCAGAACTTTTGATTATATTCGCTCTGGTCAGATGAGTTATCACAACCACATTTATATTGACACTTCATCACGACATTTTTCCCTTCAACTATATCTAGTGGCAAAATATTTGCAATTTCCAACATATGCTTCACTGTATGATCGCACAAATCTTGCAATTCAATCCTTACCCCAGACTCTGTAACTGTTATGCTTTTTTCGGGAGGAAGACAGTCTCTCTTGGCTTTCTCAAGACTTTTATAAAGAGGAAAAATGTCAGCATTATGTACTTTAGCTTGTAGTCTAATTGTTTCATATTGATGTTTCGTCAATTTTACGTCTTCAGCCAGAGAAATAGCTTCTTCCAAAGTAAATGGCTCCATTTGTCTTGAAATTCTAAATGTTCCCCATGTTCTTTATCTTCAACTCTTGATATCATACTTCTTATCTCCTTAGCCAAGTTCCTGTTCCCAGAAGAGCACAAATTATTCAAAAAAGCATTTTCAATTTCAATTTGAGAATATGAGTCAACAAGAGAGAGTGTTTTCCTTCTTTTAGTCGATTTGGAACTGGTTTCAAAATCTTTTGAAGATCTTCTGCCTACTTTTGTGGGATCCAATGGTATGATGGAATCAGACGATAACCATGCAATGTTCAGTTTAGAAAATTTATCTGCAATATAGAACGCACTCTTCCATCTTTTTTCAAAAGACGGAATGAAGTACCGCAACAAGATTTCTCGTGTTAAAGTGATTAAATTGACTTCAATTTCTGAGTTTTCTGTATCGAATTAAGAAATATTCATCTGTTCGCAATTTGTACTTGCAAAATGGTATTGAATTGGCCTCAATTTCCGAGTTTCTGTATCGAATTAAATAAAATTAATTTGTTTGCAATTTGCACTTGCCAGATGGTATTTTATTTGTTCGCAATTTGTAAGCGCCAGATGGTATAAAATTGACATCAATTTTCACGGTCGGCTGACGTAATTCAATGGCATTGGTTTGTTCCCAATTATCACTCGCCGGAGAGAATTAAATTGTTTTCAATATTTGAGTTTGGCTTACGGTATCAAACAGTATTAACTTGATTTCAATTTTTATCTTCCGATTATAATTAAAATGTATACAATTGTTAGCTGAAATAATCATTAAATCAAATGGGACTGAAATGCGACACAATTTATTCACGATAAAAGAAATTAAAACGTATATTTAAAAAACGGGTCCAGAAGGGTGTCATTATCGTCTGTGAAATAGGGCATTGTCTGATTTATATGAATGCGGATAATTTTGTCCTTATTTCTTATTCGTAAATTATTATTGTCTAAGTAGTCAATAACTTCAAACGGGCCTTTCCAAGAGGGGTCCAGCTTGTTAGACTTAGTATTGTTAATGATTTTTACTGAGTCTCCTGGTTTGTATAGGGGGTGTTTTTGAGTGATATTTTCGTCAAGTCTTTTCTTCGTTTTTCCTGTTTCTATTTCTATTCTTTCTCTAACCCTTCGTAGGTTTTCGTCGTGCTTGTTTTTCCACTTTCTTACTAGTTCCGGATACGTCAGGGTTGTTGAACACGCTACCGATGATGGTATGTTAGCTTCTCTTCCAAACATAAGTTTAAAGGGTGAAAATCCTGTTGTTTGGTTCTTTATTGTGTTGATTGCAAAGCTAATAAATTTCCAATTGTCATCCCATTCATTGTTTCTTTCTGAAATGCTTGTTTTGCTTAGGTTCCCTAGGGTGGAGTGCATTCTTTCGATGTTTCCGTTGGACTGCGGATGAAAAGCTGTTGTTTTTACATGAGGGATGTGTAATGCTTCTTCAAACTGTTGCATCATTTCTAATAGAAAGTTTTGTCCCTGGTCTGTTAGGATTGTTTTGGGTACTCCGAAGATGTAGATGTAGTGACCGAGCAGCCCTTCTATTATTGAACTAGTTGTCTCATTACCCATCGGGATTAACACCGTATAGCGGGTTAATCTATCTTATAGGCTCAAAATATATTTTTTACCTTTTAATGTTTCGGGTAATGGGCCATATATATATCTGGGGCTATTTTTTTATTGGGTTTAAGAGGAATGTCTGGTATAATTCCCTCAGCTTGGTTCTTAATTCTTGTAGTTTTTTGGAGTTGACAGATGGGGCATGTTTTGACGTACTTTTTAATGTCTTCATCCATACTTATACATTGTCCTCTTTTCTTCGCTTTTTCAATGGTATTCATTTCCCCAAGATGTTCCGCATGCGCTTCTTTAACGATATTAGTTTTTTCTTCTTTCGTTAATTCTCGGGTATTGTTAAAGCATAGATGAAATCCTAAGTGGGGATACAAGTTAGATAGGTATTCCATCATTTCCTGTATCAGTTCCTTTTCTATTGGTATAAATAGTGGGTCACCGAATATAAATCTTATCAATGTCAGTTTTTTGCTCATAGTTTCATCGATGAACCAGCCTAGTTTCCGTAACCAATCCTCTTCATTATATTTTGGCATGTCTTCTTCATTTACTACTTTCCAGAGTTTTCATATGGCGTTGGGTTTAGTTTTTAATTTTCCTTGCGTTGGGTTCAATCGCCATGTCATAAAATCGTTGTAAAGTTCATTTTGTTGAAGTGTTTCGGATGCAGATGAATTATTGGGACCGTCGTTACTTTCTACTGATTCGCATATTCTTCTGACTGGGTTTCAATTTTTTCTTGTAGTAGTTCGTCCTTGATGATAGTGGGGCGTTTAACTGGTGTACCCAAAATTTCGCTATCTGATAGCTCATCGTCGGTAGTTAAATCTATTCCTTCTAGTGCTTATTGTAGAATGTCGCTGGTGTGGATTTTCGAATAGTCTGGATAAGCAGTCTGCTACTTTGTTTTCCTTTCCTTTAACATATTCTATTTCATACTTATATTCCTCTAGCCGTAAACGCCATCGTAAGAGTCGCGAGCTAGGGTCTTTTACATTGTGTAACCCAATGAGTGATTTGTGATAAGTTCGGATTTTGAATTTGTTTCCTAGCAAACATTGACGTAACCTTTTCATTGCCCATACTATAGCTAAGAGTTCTTTTTCTGAGGTGCTGTAATTTTCTCCTGTTTTATTAAGGGTTCTGCTAATAAATAAGTAAGGATGTCCGGCGTTTTTCAATTTTTCAAACGCTCCTTCACACTTTGGAGTCCAATCAGAAATTGTGTCCTTTTGAGTTAGCCTGCTGAGTGGTCTAGCTATATATGGAAAGTTCTTTATAAGCTTCCTATAATATCCAGCTAATCCTAAGAATGATTGCACGTCTTTAGGGGGTTTCAGCTGCTTGACTTCTTTGACTGCTTTGATCTTAATAGGGTTTGGCTTAACTCCTTCTGCGGTGATCAGGTGGGCTAGGTATTCTAGTTCTGGACGTAGGTACTCACATTTTGATGGTTTTAATTTCAAGCCTAATTGTTTTGTTCTTTCCAGGACAGTTACTAAATTTTTGTTATGTTCTTCTAATGTTTTTCCAAATATTACAATATCGTCAATGTAAACGAAACATTCTTTCCCAATTAGACCTCTGAACGCATTGTCCATCATACGTTGGAAGGTAGCGGGTGCGTTTTTAGACCAAATGGCATCCTATTATGCTATGCTCATCTTTTTCACCTTTTTATAACTTTGAGAGTAACTGGAACGTTTAGAACCGAAAAACTTTTTGTACAAGTTTAGCATGGGGTATGTCCTAACAACTACACCACTTTTTTCTGTAAAAAAAAACCTTTCCTGCCTTATTGAAAAACCCTGTACGGAATCTCGTGACTGTTCCTGTACGTGTTCCTCTGCCAGAACTATGGCCAGATCTCGTAAAAGAAACGTTACGGGATCAGCATAAGAAATTGAGACACGAACCTGTACACAAACATGTACAGGACAATGCAGGAAACGAGAGAACCCTTACGGGAACGTGTATACGTCCTAAGTGGCCACGAATGAACATGTAGGGGATCCCGTAAAGAATCTCGCACGGTTTCCTCCGTATCGGTAAAATTTTATTGTCATTAATTTGATGATATGAAGGAACATGGATAATCATCTCTGTAATACCTTGCCTTTTTATAACCTTGAAGATCCAACTCACTAGCGAGAGAGCTGAGCCCTAGAACACCCTGGCGGATTAGTTGAACTAGGGTTCCTGTACAGGATTCTGTAGAGGATTTCGTACCGAATCCTGTACAGGAACCCTATTGAAACTAATCCACCAAGGTGTGCTACGACCTAGCTCTCCCGCTAGTGAGTTGAATCTGCAAGGATATAAAGAGAGGCAATGTATTAAAGATATGTATCTATGTTCCTTCACATCATTAAATTTATTATATTGAAATTTTGCCGATACGGCGGAAACCGTGCTAGATTCTTTACAGGAACCCCTACATGTTCATTCGTCGCCACTTAGGACGTATACACGTTCCCGTAAGGGTTACCTCGTTTTCTGCATGTTCCTGTATATTTTTGTGTACAGGTTCGTGTCTCGATTGCTTATGCTGACCCTGTAATGTTTCTTGTCATAGATTGTCAAAGGAACATGTACAGGAACAGTCACGAGATCCCGTGCAGGGTTTTTCAATAGGGTGGTGGAGATATTTGGGTTTGACCGCGTTTTCCCAACTTTTACTGTCATGACCGGACATTACCGGTCAGGTCAGGTATTACCACAGTCAGGGTGCCGTCCCATGGCAGCGCAAAACTCGGCGTAACGCGCAAAACGTCAAAGCACTAGCTAGTGACTTCTAGCGACAAAAATATTGTGACGAATGTAGCCGCCTTTATATTTTGACAGAATTTTATTTTGTCGATTTTGCGTTGTGCGCAATGCAAAGCATAAAATATTTCCTCTATGTCCCATGATGGCGCAAAACTTAGCACCGCATTTTCATAGCGAATGAAAAATACACTCCCAGCAGCTCTCAGGGAAAGTACGTGCCGTTATTGGTTATTCCATTGTATTGCTAATATAGATTGCTGTTTTGCGCTCTCATGGGACAGTAGAGAAAATATTTGATGCTTTGCGTCGCGCACAACGCAAAACCGACAAAAGAAAATTCTGTCAAAACGCCGATTATTTGCAAATTTTGTGAAAAGAGTGAGCGCGCAGACATTTTCTGTAACTTTGTTTATTATTTTAATAAGATGAATCGCCAGTGACGACAATATTGAAATATTGTTGGTTATGTTACAATTTGGCAGACAATAATGAACAATGAGGACGATGGGAATGCAAAATAACGCAATCATAAAGGTGGCTACATTCGTCAGAACATTTTTGTCGCTAGAAGTCACTAGCTAGTGATTTGACATTTTGCGCGTTATGCCGAGTTTTGCGCTGCCATGAAACGGCACCCTCAGGCCGAGCAGTGCTCATCACAATCCACGGCCATCTTGGTTATCATTCAACACAACTGCTAGCTGTAAATTTATTCAATATGGCGGTGTAGCTGGTATCGTTGCTGATTCGCTGCAATTTTTTTTACTTGCGCGTGGCTAGACCTGGTGTGAATTTGATCATGTGTAGTGTGATCCACGGGGGTGAAGCCTCGTGATAAAAATTGGAAACAAATATTTCCAATATGGCCGCTTATGGAGCGACACGTGCGCTCATGTGAGAACTGGGGGAACTAAAATCACAACAGGCCGTGTGGGCAGGATATTCAAATTTGAAATATTGTACTTAATAATGTTGTCAATAATTTGTCATACCATTTATTGATATCATTACATACTACAATTGAAGTTAACAATAACATCAATAATAGGCTTTACAAATTATTGGCATCATTATTGGTAAATGGAATTTGATAAAAAATATTTTAGAAAACAATAAACAAAGATTCTGAGCACGAGTTTTTATTCGACACAAATCACTGTATGATTACTTTTTATTTTGTTGTGGATTTGAAAAAGCATTATGAAAGTTCTCGTAGTGAAACAACCCCTCATAAAACAGTCACACGACCCAATTGAAAGGTGAGTTAAATTCCTCGCAAACGGCATGGCAAATTCTAATGTCGTGAGACCTGGTACAAGGCACTTGATTTTACAGGTGATTCTTTTCGAGTTTATTGAAAAATTGTCTTTAAGATTTTACGATTATGTTTATTGGCAAATCTAAGAATTTGGGTAAAAAATAGCGTCAATTTTCAACGTTTTCAATCATGATGTTTTCAACTGTCAGTTTTCAGTGCCACCATACTAAGGATTTCAAAGTTCACTACATTTTCGCGAACTGAATATTTTTAAATTCCCTAGAAAGGACCCCAGATCGAACTGGGCCGGAAGTCAGATTTGCTACCGGATGTTCCTACGCTGGCTTCACCCCCGTGGTGTGATCAAGTGCGGTTACATTCAGTGTAGTGTGGTTACACCGCCTTACACCTTCAATAAGGCGATTCTAATACAACAATTAATCTAATCCAGTATTCATGATGACATCGAGTAAATACGAGTTTACTTCAGATGAGGAGATAGCACCATTCAATCACGAAGATAAATCCATGTAAGTATTTTTGTGGATTAGTAATTATTCTTATTGATTTTTTTCAACTTATAACATAACCTCGAAATTTTAATTTGTAATATACTTTACTGACATGATTGATAGCATGAAAACTCTGAGAACTTCACATGGACACGTGCTCAAATTTGTTTTTAATAATTGATCTAAATCCAGAATTCGTTTTCTGATATGGGGAACTGCCCTAGCTTCGAAATACGAGCTTTTAATCCGGCTTAATGAGGTAAATAATTCCTTTTGTTATATTTTTATATAATTCGAAAATATCTTCTAACCTCAAAATACGATTGCCTCATTTTATTCAATTACTTTGCTATGATTTTTTAGTATGATTACTAGATTACAACGATTTTTTTAAAGCTCATTTTTACAAAGAAATAAACTTCAGCTTACTTTTTTGTTTCAGATTGTTGAAATCACAGGAGGATCCTTAAGAAATTGTAATCCTCAATTTAGAAACCCGAACGAAAATTTTTGTCAACTAGAATTTCACGTTCGGACTTATAGTGTTCTAACATTTCATGGTGAATATAAGGGGAACTGCATTAAAGAACCTACGGTTTCGCTATGCTTACTGATGGACCCATTGGTTAGTATTGTATTTTTAAATGTTAATTTTCCTATTTTAAATTATGTTTTTATTATTTCTTTCATGCAAATTTCAGAAGTCTCGGGCTACATCAAAAATGATGGTTTTTGCGAAGTGAAAGCAATGAATGCATCTTATGGCCAAGGTGTCATAGCCGATGGACATTATAGGTTAATCGTGCAGATTGCGTCTTTTAGTAAAGATACTCGCATGCAAAAAGGTGTTCACATTTCATTAAGAGGAGTGATGAACAAACAAGGTGAGTCAAAATTTATGCAAATATTAATTTTTGTTCAGTTTACTAGAAAGACTGGGAGAGCAGAACCAGCGCTGTCTTTATATTTTTCTAAGAAAGAGGTGAACTATTTATCGCGAACGAGAAGTTAAATATTTCATTTTCTACTTTCAATAAATAATTCATATTCGAAAAATTAAGTCTGAAATTAGTAGAATATTAAATAATAACACGGATTTTAATTTTTGTCATTAGTTGGAGGTGGATTGAAAGTAGCTGATAAGAATGCTATTGACATTTTAGAAGATGACGTAATGAGTACAGCTGACTTAAAAGAATCAATGCATAACGTCATGATGGTTAAAACCAAGCGTAACTGTAAGCAGAGCGATACCGATGATCGTCATAAACGGCTTGCTCGCAATGGAAAGGAGAAGAGATTTGCCATCTTTTCACCCTTTACCTTAATTTTTTCATTTATATAGAGAAAAGGCTTACAAGTCAATATTTTCATCTAGGCACGAAGAAGCAAACGTTTCAATAATATTCTAAATATTATATGATTCAAATAAGATATCTATTTTTAAATGAGAGCTTCAAATAATACTTTTAATACACTATTCAATATTACAGACAAAATTATTGATAGAACATACAGTAAGACTATTTTAATTTCATGAAACAATCAAAAAATAAGAAAATAATTTTTATTTGTTGCTTTCTCATTACGGATGGAAAGTTTATTTTTTCATTTATTATTACGTATGAAAAGTTTATTTTTTGGTTTCTCATTACGTTTAAAAAATTATTTCTTTCGCATTACGTAGAAAAGTTTTCGGAAAAATTAATGTTATTTTTGGCTCTTAATTACTTAATGTTCATTGATATTATTCGTTCATTATTACTAAAGAATTTTGTTTTCTTCGTACTAACATAAGACAAAGATTGGGATTGAGCTTTAAGCAGCTTTTCCGTCTCTTCACATTTACCTTTATCACATAATTTTTCATTTACATATAAAAAAGGATGACAAATCAGTATTTTCAATTCAGTATATTCATATAAGCAAGAGCAAACAAACTTTTCTCTAATATTCTAAATATTATAAGTTTCAAATTATATATATATATTTTTTTAAATGAGAGATTCAAATAATACTTTTAATACACTATTCAATATTGCAGACAAAATTATTGATAGAACATACAGTAAGACACTTTTAATTTCATTAAACAATGAAAAAATAAGAAAATAATTGTTATTTTCTGCTTTCTCAAGACGGATAAAATGTTTAGTTTTAGCTTTCTCATTACGTATAAGAAATGTATTTTTTAATTTCTCATTACGTCAGGGGTCTCCAAAAGTAGATACTGTATCTACTAGCGATCCCAGGCCAGTAGGTCGGATCTACCAAGCTCTGACCCGGAACTGTCAAAATCCTTTACCTGATTCGAGCCGCTTGAAACCCTTTGAAAAACTAGCTGTGAATTCGATCTCGAGTGTTTCCACTTTGTTTGTATTTATAATTATATGGTGCTCATTTCACGACCACTTTGCTTCCTGTTAGCAAATGTATTTGCTTCCTCATAGAGGAAGCATTAGTTATTTTTTCAATAATAGACAAACCAAAGTCTTCATTTTGCTCAATTTAAAAATAGAAATTTACCAAAAATGAAAAATTACAAAAAAAAACAAAAAAAAAACGATTTAAATACAAAGACAAATCAGACAAATCAAATCTTGCGTTCGAAATAATAATTTTTGGAGCTGGAAAAGGGAAAGGAAAAGTTCTGTCACACCCAATCCCTTTCCCAGCTTTATGATTTCTTCACAAAACTTGTCATAATATTACTCTATTTGGAAATTTATGATCAAAAAGTCTTTTCTATTTATGCATCAACTTTAAATTATGTCGATGAAAAAAGTTTTTCTGTTTGAAACTGATGATTCAGATATTATAAATGAGCAGAACTTCCCTAATCTTCAATAAAGTGTATTATTATAATTATTATAGATCAATCGATTTGCCTCGAATCAAGAGATTTTTTCCGTTCTTGCATCAATTTTGAATTATGTTACTGAAAAAAGTTTTACTATGAAAAACCGTGTTTTCAAATATTATGCAATTTCACAATTTCCATACTCTTCAATAAAATGTAATAATATTATAGGTCAATCGATTCGTTCCGAACCAAGGAATCTTTTATATTATTGCATCAAGTTTGAATTATGCTAATGAAAAAAGTTTTACTATAAAAAACCGATTTTCAAAATATATAAATTAACATAACTTCCCTACTCTTTAATAAAATCCGTTATTATTATAGGTAAATCGATTCGTTTCGAACCAAGGAATCTTTTATATTCTTGCATCACCTTTGAATTATGCTAATGAAAAAAGTTTTACTATAAAAAACCGTATTTTCAAATATTATTCATTACCATAGCTTCCTTACTCTTCAATAACATTTATTAATATTATAGGTCAATCGATTCGACTCGAATCAACACACCTTTTCTGTTTTTGCATCAAATTTAAATTATGCTAATGAAAAAAGTTTTACTATAAAAAACCGATTTTCAAAATATATAAATTACCATAACTTCCCTACTCTTTGATAAAATGCATTATTATTATAGGTCAATGGATTTGTTTCGAACCAAGGAATCTTTTATATTTTTGCATCAAATCTGAATTATGCTATTGAAAAAAGTTTCACTATAAAAAACCGATTTTCAAAATATATAAATTACCATAACCTCCCTACTCTTCAATAAAATGTATTAATATTATAGGTCAATCGATTCGTCCCGAATCAAGGAATCTTTTATATTGTTGCATCAACTCTGAGTTATGCTAATGAAAAACGTTTTACTATAAAAAACCGATTTTCAAAATATATAAATTACCATAACTTCCCTACTCCTTGATAACATGCATTATTATTATAGGTCAATCGATTCCTTTCGAACCAAGGAATCTTTTATATTCTTGCATCAACTCTGAATTATGCTAGTGAAAAAAGTTTTACTATAAAAAACCGATTTTCAAAATATATAAATTACCATAACTTTCCCACTATTCAATAAAATGTATTAATATTATAGGTCAATCGATTCGTCCCGAACCAAGGAATCTTTTATATTTTCACATCACCTTTGAATTATGCTAATGAAAAAAGTTTTACTATAAAAAACCGTATTTTCAAATATTATGCATTTCCATAGCTTCCTTACTCTTCAATAACATTTATTAATATTATAGGTCAATCGATTCGACTCGAATCAACACACCTTTTCTGTTTTTGCATCAACTTTAAATTATGCTAATGAAAAAAGTTTTACTATAAAAAACCGATTTTCAAAATATATAATAGTATATTGTGCTATATGTTGAAAAATCGTCGCTTTTTCAATGTGTTGGACACGATACTTTTTCTATAATTTGTTTAAAAAGTGCTAGTTTTTGTTTACCTGTTTTTTGTGTAAAAAGAAGGCGATTTTTTGTCGATTGACGCAACAATAACACCGTATTTTCGGAGAAACTGACGGTGTTTTTAGGTTAGGGACGGAGTCGGAAAATAGAATGAAGTTGGCTGCGCACGATGCACAAGCACACCCAGAGTAACACGAAGTAGTTTGCACTTTATTTACTTTTTCCACTGTGCCTCACTTTTGTCACTACGTCCATTTACTTTTTCCACTCCATCCGTCTACTTTTGCTTCCTCATAGCGGAAGCTTTGTAATGGTATCATTTTTCAAAATTTTTACATTCATTTAATTAAACCCTCCCCAATTTAAAAATGTCTAATACAATGTTCTAAGCAATTGTCCGGATGTGTGTGTGTGTGGATGTCACGCTTTTTTGTGAACACGATAACTAGAAAACGGTTGCAGATAAATTGATGAAATTTGGAGAGCTTATTTTCCTCACTAATATCTTGAAACTGATCAGAGGATTTCTGAAAATATTTATTGCATTTTTTTCTAGCACTCAATAATATTTGAAAATACGGTTTTTTATAGTAAAACTTTTTTCACTATCATAATTCAGATTTGATGCAAAAATATAAAAGATTCCTTGGTTCGAAACGAATCGATTGACCTATAATATTAATACATTTTATTGAAGAGTAGGGAGGTTATGGTAATTTATATATTTTGAAAATCGGGTTTTTATAGTAAAACTTTTTTCATTAGCATAATTTGAATTTTATGCAAAAACAGAAAAGGTGTGTTGATTCAAGTCGAATCGATTTACCTATAATATTAATAAATGTTATTGAAGAGTAAGGAAGCTATGGTAATGCATAATATTCAAAAATACGGTTTTTTATAGTAAAACTTTTTTCATTAGCATAATTCAGAGTTGATGCAACAATATAAAAGATTCTTTGGTTCGAAACGAATCGATTGACCTATAATGATTACGCATTTTAGCAAAGAGTAGGGAAGTTATGGTAATTTATATATTTTGAAAATCGGTTTTTTATAGTGAAACTTTTTTCACTAACATAATTCAAAGTTGATGCAAGAACATAAAAAATTTGTTGATTCGAGACAAATCGATTGATCTATAATAATAATAATACACTTTATTGAAGATTAGGGAAGTTCTGCTCATTTACAATATCTGAGTCATGAGTTTCAAACAGAAAAACTTTTTTCATCGACATAATTTAAAGTTGATGCATGAATAGAAAATACTTTTTGATCATAAATTTTCAAATAGAGTAATATTATGACAATTTTTGTGAAGAAATCATAAAGCTGGGAAAGGGATAGTGTGCGACAGAACTTTTCCTTTCCCTTTTCCAGCTCAAACAAATTATTATTTCGAACGCAAGATTTGATTGGTCTGATTTGTCTTTGTATTTAGAACATTTTTTGTATTATTTTGTAATTTTTCATTTTTGGTAAATTTCTATTTTTAAATGGAGCAAAATGAAGACTTTGGTTTGTCTATTATTGAAAAAAATAACTAATGCTTCCTCTATGAGGAAGCAAATACATTTGCTAACGGCAAACAAAGTGCTCGTAAAATGAGCGCCATATAATTATCAAAGATATTAGTACCTAGATGCGGCAAGGGATTAGTAGGGCCACATACCGGTAGTTGGCGCTCCAGGCAAGTTTGTGGTCGTTGCCTATATATATAATATATATAGCTGACTGGAATGATATATATATATATATAATATATATAGCTATCATTCCAGTGTTACGGGCACATACCTGTAGAGGCGCTGTGAAAGCCGCTTATTCTCGTGGCGCCAAGTCGTAGATTTTTAAATCCATATTTTTAATAATCTACTTTTCTTCCAAAAATTAGGACAAATATAATTAGGAGAATAATCAAAGAGTTTATTTAAATTACTGAAAACTGATTCGTTGTTGTATAAGTCCTTGAAATGTACATATTTAGTAACTGTGACTTCATATCTTATCCAAAATTATTCCTATTGTTCTATAAAAGTCCAAATTGTACAAAATCCCGATATTATTCTTCCTTCTTGAAAAGTTTTAAATAATAATTTAGATATATTACGAACTTCTGTTGAAATTTGGACTTTTGTAAGAAAATGGATACCGGGACCAACCAAAAAATACCGAAAAAATGAATACCCAATACATAAATTGATGAGAAGTAAAAATACCGAATTATAAATGTTATCGGACAATTTTTTAATTCACCAAATTTTTATTTTGTGAATTGAAGAATTTTTGGGGTACTTAATAATTTCTTATTTGTACAATTCTGAAATTTTGTAAATCTTTAAATTTTGATTTCGGAAACTTGAAAGCTAGGGCACATAAGATTCGTTATTTTTAATTTATTCGTCAATAAAGTTGTCAATTCGTGTAATAGGGATCCATTTCTTTTCGGTATTTTCGGTTAGCCTCTGGATCCAACAAAATAAATCATTGCACAGGATTGAAGAAAGTAAAAAAAATATAACAGGTCATTATTTAAACTAAAAATAACTCAATATTGAAATTGAATTTTCACTGAGTAAAATTTCAGAATTAATTACAAGATTATTTCTAAACCATTAAATTTTCTATCGGCTACCGCATTCCTTTCAGGATACATTTTTTTTTATTTGAAAAATAAATTTTTAAAACAAAAAAAGTTCAATAAATTTGAAAAAAATTATCTTTCCATAGGAGTTATAATTGCTTAGAATTAACTTGGTTAATTCTGAAATTCCATTTTATGAAATATGTGTACGAAAGATTTGGAATAGTCTGCGATTTTCATCAATGATCTTACCGCTTCTATTAAATATTTAATACTTAATACGGAAATGTGAATCATGAAAAAAATGTCATCAGTCTTAATTTTATAAGAAATTGGTAAAACTTATGGCTCTATAATAAAAATGAAAATGTAGTTAAATTTACAAGACTGTATTTATTATTTATTATTCACTTATTATCACGCGTCATTCGGACCATGAAAAAGTTGGGAATTTGTCAGATACAAGAATTTTTCTAAGAAAAATGAACCACTTTAATATTTTGAATAGTTTGTGAAAAAGAAGATAGGTATAATGTTCGAATTATCAGCAGCATGCCCGCAGTTCAGGGAAAACTGGAAATCAAGAACATGTCATAGAATTTTGTTGACCAGAGAAAGTCAGGGATATAACAAAAAATGGCAAAAGTCCTAAGAAACACTTTACGTAACTGTCCAGAATAATCAATACTGCTAAATATTTACTTGTTTAAGATCAATTCTCTATAGACACTTTTAAAATGAATATTTCAATTCGAAGTAATGTTTTAGGATTTTGAAGATTTTAGGGTATTTTGGAAAATTTCAAGGTATTATCAAGAGCTTTAAAAAGTTTCAAGAGATTTCAAAGGATTTCAAATATTTTAAGTTTTTTTTAATTAAAAAAAAAATTCAAGAGATTGAAAAAATGTTAAGGGGTTTTTAAACATTATAAAGGATTTTAAGTATTTTAGGGTATTTTAGAAAATTCAAATGAATTTTCAATTGATTTCAATAATTTAACAGGTTTTGGAAGGATTTGATGTATTTAGGGGTATCATCAAAGATTCCCAGGAATTTTTAATTTACTTTAATAATTTGAAGGGATTTCAAAAGAATCCAAATATTTTAAGGTATTCAAAACGAATTTCTTAAATTTCTCAATTCTTCACAATTCATTTGCATTCTTTGGAACTTAACTTGAATTGTTTTGAATGCTTAAGAATCGAATTCTTTTAAATTCAAAAGAACATTAGTCACATCAATTATGTACCTTAGCGACTTTTTGTTTATATATACTGATCACTTTTTCAAGTAAATCAGTCTGTGACAGCTCTGAGATTAAAAAATGAAAAAAGGATCAAATCAATTTGAAAATTTTTTAGTTTCATATTTGAAACATTCTATATAAAAATGTTATAAGATTATAATTTTATTCTTTAAGATATCTATGGTCAAGGATAATAAATACTTATAAGAAAAAGTTAGGGAATTTTGAAAATTTGATTTAGTTTTTCGGCCACCCTGATTAGTAATTTTGACTGTGGCCCTTAACGGCCGTTCTAATTAGAACCGTATTTTGCTACATTCAATAAGTCAAAAACTAAAAAAACCACAAAAAAACAAACAAAAATAGAAATAAGTTGCTTTCCTACTAATAAGTGAATTTTTTTCAGGAAAGAACATAAGAAAAAATTTGTTTTAAATTCACGAATGTTTATAAAATATAATACAAATAACATTTTTTTCTTATGTGATAAGTCGTGGCATTTGACTTAACCCATTTTTCCCTCTCAACGGATTGTTTACTTTGGCGCATGGGGTAATCCTTAAATTAAGTTATATTCGGTAAAAAATTTAAATTCAGGGACACAACTTCCCAATTATTTTTTATCTCTGAAAATTATTTGTAAATCATTCAAATATATTTGCCATTTTATTTGGTTTTTAATAGAGATACAAAATACCTATTTATTAAACTAAAATTAATACTTCATTCATTAATAAAGTACTGCCAGAGTACTGCATAATTTATAGGATACTCCTGGTGAGAGGGCTTAGTAAACTGTGGAGATTTAATATATCATTTCATTTTATTTATTTAACTGAGTTTTAAATTAAATTTTAGTATTTATGATGAAAATAACAGTCTTATTTTTAATTTCTTTTAATATACTCTCCACCGTTGAAGCCAAGAAACAATCCAAATACTGTCATTTTTAATTTATAGTAATAAAAATCCGTATTTTAATTAACATATCTGTTAATCTGTTTCAATATATTGAAAAAACATAATATACGTGAATTTGTAATATACAATAAGACTCATCAAAATAAAACAAATTTTGCTTATTTTTCTACCGTCTACTTATCATTTATTTCACTGATTCAAATAATGCTTCATTTACTCAAATTATGGGTAGAGATTTAATTTGGCAAATAAATAAAATATTCCGTTCGACCAAAATTGTTTTCATTAAAGTAGATTAATATTTATTTGGAACTATTTTTTTGAATTGTTTAGATTCAGTATATATAATTATTATTTCGGTATTTTTTATTAGTCCCAAAGAAGATGATTTGAAAGATTTAATCTATTAATTAAAACTTTTCAATTAGTTTAAAGATATTTTGTAAAACCCTTGTAAGAAATTCAACTTGGTATATGTATAGTGGAATAAGTATGCCAAATTTTAACAATTTATCTGTACACGTTCACCACATATTGCAGGATCGTAAAAAGCTTGACATACATACACTCACACATGCACACTACCGAACAATTTTTCAGGACGTCAAATTATATATATTCCCCTTGCAATTTATTCCGAAAAACCGTTTTTTGGTAACTGGATTTTGACACCACCACAAATGTTTAAATTTCCAATATCCAAATTTATCGAATTATAAAATTTCCTAAAATTAATTTAATTTCAATAATTAGATGAATTAATTATTTAATATTTATATATATATATATATATATATATATATATATATATATATATATATATTAAATAATTAATTTACCTAATTATTTATATAAAAATAATTTTATTCAATTTTGTTATTCGGTATTTTTATTTTTATTCTATTTGTGTATATGGTATTTATTTTTTGGGTATTTTTGGTTAGCCGCAATAATTTATTAATCGATTAATTAATTATGTTAGTAACAAAAATTATAACTAAAATTGTTTTATTCGATAATTTGAAATCAAATAAATATAAATGTTGAGAATTTAAGAGTTATGGAAAATTAAATAATTCGTGAATCTTAATTTTCCACATTTTTTCACTTCTTACTCATTATTTTTGATCTGTTTCGTTAGTCCCATTTCTTTTTCAGCTCTGCCGCCTTGGGAATAGTTCATAGCATTGGGTTGAAGTTTCAGACGTTTAGTCTGATGAACTTTTTTTTACATTTACTGTATTAAGAATATGGAAAAAGTTCCCAAAAAATGTATTTACTAGCAGAAATTTACCTAGCGTTGCCCGGGATTTTAAAAGATTTCTAGTCACTTTCAGGATTTTTAAGGTATTTTAAGAGATTTTAAAGGATTTCACCAGATTTTAAGTGACTTGATGGAATTATATTTCAAGTCATTTTAAGAGATTTACAGAAAATTAAAAGGATTTGAACCATTTTATGGGATTTTACTTGATTTTAAAGATTTTAAAGGGATTGCAAAAGAGTTTCAAGATTTTCAAGAGATTTCATTATATTTCGAGAGATTTGAAAACATTCTAAGGGGTTTTAAGAGATTTCAAAATATGTTCAAGAGATTTTTAAAAATTTTAATATTCCTTTGTAAATTTCTTAAAATTGTTCAAAATATATCAAAATCCCTTGGAGTTTATTAAAATCTTTTGAAATATCTTTAAATCTCTCCCAATTCCTGCAAATTTGTTAAAATCACTTAAAACATCTTAAATCTTGTGAAATTTCTGAAAAAAACCTCTTTTTCAACTCTTTTAAAATTATTTTTAAATCCCTAAAATCAATTAGCATCCCTTGCAAATTCTTTTAAATCCTTTAAAGTCTTTTTATCCCTTGAAATTTCTTAAAAACACTATAAGTCTCTTGAAATCCTTTAATAATTTTTGAAATCTCATTGAATCTCTTGAAAGTCCTTGAAATTACTTCAAGATCATTTGCAATCCTTTAAAGTGTCTTTAAATTCCTTTAAATTCTATGAAATCTCTTAAAATTCCAGGTGACGCTGGGTACATTTCAGCTAGTGAATAAATAAAAAATGTTGATTTTAGAAACTTTAGAACCTATTTTTGTTTTTTCTTTTATTTCAATAAGTTAAAAAAATCATCAGGTTAGACGTCTGAAACTTCAACCCAATGTTCATAGCAAGCCTGGCGAGTCTTATTGCTCGCTAGGCTCTCACCACCGACGGTGACTCATTCACATTTCACACGATTTGACGCGGTTGCCATGGAAACAATGAAAAGTTGAAGAGGGCAGCACCTCAACGTAGGCTACAAAGTAGTGACATATATATATTCGGCGTCCCCACTCCTGACCCTTGCCGCATCTAGGTACTAATATCTTTGTAATTATAAATACAATTAAAGTGAAAACACTCGAGATCGAATTCACAGCTAGTTTTCACTGTTGTCCGGAAAGGTCGGCACTGCGCATGCGCCACGTCATCGACCAATAATCGGTCACTTTTTACACCAAAAACAGGTGGAAAAACTGGCACTTTCTCGCAAATTATAGAAAAATTACCATAACTTCCCTACTCTTCAATAAAATGTATTAATATTATAGGTCAATCGATTCATCCCAAACCAAGGAATCTTTTACATTCTTGCATCACCTTCCAATTATGCTAATGAAAAAAGTTTTACTATAAAAAACCGTAATTTCAAATATTATGCATTACCATAGCTTCCTTACTCTTCAATAACATTTATTAATATTATAGGTCAATCGATTCGACTCGAATCAACACACGTTTTCTGTTTTTACATCAACTTTAAGTTATGCTAATGAAAAAAGTTTTACTGTAAAAAACCGATTTTCAAAATATATAAATTACCATAACCTCCCTACTCTTCAATAAAATGTATTAATATTATAGGTCAATCGATTCGACCCGAAAGAAGGAATCTTTTATATTCTTGCATCAACTTTGAATTATGCTAGTGAAAAAAGTTTTACTATAAAAAACTGATTTTCAAAATATGTAAATTACCATAACTTCCCTACTCTTCAATAAAATGTATCAATATTATAGGTCAATCGATTCCTCCTGAACCAAGAAATCTTTTATATTCTTGCATCAACTTTGAATTATGCGAATGAAAAAAGTTTTACTATAAAAAACCGATTTTTAAAATATTATTGAGTGCTAGAAAAAAATGCAATAAATATTTTCAGAAATCCTTCGGTCAGTTTCAAGATACTAGTGAGGAAAATAAGCTCTCCGAATTTATTCAATTTATCTGCAACCGTTTTCTAGTTATCGTGTTCACAAAAAAGCGTGACATCCACACATCCACACACACACACACATCCGGACAATTGCGTAGAACATTGTATTAGACATTTTTAAATTGGGGAGGCTTTAATTAAACGAATTAAAAAAATTTGAAAAAGGTTACCATTACAAAGCTTCCTCTATGAGGAAGCAAAAGGGGTCCTCCATGTTCAAATTTCAGAACTGAGCCCTTCCAACAGGGATTTTTTCCCGAGAGGTTATAAATTTTCTCTCAGTTTTCCTTCGAAAAAAAAATGGTAGATCCCCTGGCGGACCGGCCGAACGCAAACATTACGCTACAGCGTAACGGTAAAGTAATGGTAAAGTAATGGTAAATAATGGTAAAGTAATATGGCATTATAATTGATAAAAGAAACAAAATTAATATGTAAACTGTTGCAATTATAATAAAGCATTAAAATTTACGATAAATGGCCATGCCGTCATTGCAACAACTCGCTTTCTCATCGTTAAAAAATAAAAAAACAAAGTGGCTGTCATTCAAGTCAGGCCCCTGCAGACTGCAACCCACTTGAAGCCTCGTTAACGGGTTGCCAGTATGCAGGGGCCCGACTGCAATGACAGTCACTATGTTTTTTTATTTTTTACAGGGACTGGGAGCGAAATACTGAGCGAGCGCTCCAAGCGTTCCTGACGCACTCCTCGCCTGTTCATATTTTCCCAGTCTTAGGAACTTAAAGGTCCGTTCGCGCTACCCGACGTAGGAAGAGTCGTGTGGAGAGCAGAGAGGGAATGGTCGTGGCTAGCCGAACACTAGGCAGCTCTCAACGCGTTCGGACCACGCGAGCGCGTAGCAAACGGTTAGGCTAGCAGATGTGGACCGACGTCAGAAATCGTGTTCGAGGTCACCACTGCCGACCGCCTACTCTTGCTCCCAGAGAGGTGCTCCCCGTCAGGCAGCATCAAACAGCTACACGAGAGCTAATCCGTGATGAGGAGAAGAGTTTTTGCGTCGCGAACGCTCCTTGCACAATATATATTTCACCAGGTGGCGCTGCGACATATTCTATACAGTTCAATACATAATATCAACTAATATCATTATTGGGCTTTATTTGAACTTCAATTTTCAATTTTTACATTACATATGATCTGAAACAGTACTAATCATCTATCTTCTTTGAATTATAAACTAAATTATATACGAGAACATTTGATGACTGAAGAAATACGGAACAAAAAATATTTTATAAATACAAATACTAAATATTGTCCTCCAAATGAAAACTTATAAGCTTCTCTCAGTATTCCGTAAAGCAGGATAGACTTGAAGCGTACATAATTCACTCTAATTCATTCAAGAAATGTGTGTTTAAAATTGTTTGAATTATCCCTTTTGGAATATAAGTTAGGAAGGGTCTATTTAAATGAATTCAAGTTTGCACTTCGGAGAGACCAAGTGATTTGAATTCCAGAAATTAACATTGGATTTATATCTAATGTATTATCCTAAATTTCAGTATAATGAACTGAATTAAGTATAATATAGATTCTGCGATACCCAAATTTAAAATATAATTTATTATAATTAACAATTAATTATATTAAATAAATTGAAAATTTGAATTCAATGTAGATGAAATAAATGTTAGTATGACTTTAATAATTCTACTAAATTCTATTATATTTCTCAGAAATTTATATTTTTCAAAGTGTATTGACAGGAATAGCAGTTGCTTCTTTCTAATAATGTTTGTGATATAAGAAAAAGAAGGGAAAATCAGGTATTCACAGGAATTGCATTTTTCAATCATATTCTATTCAAGCCTTCTTACCGGGATTCTGCCCAAGGAGAAAAAGTTTCAACCAAAAAGTGAATCTTTCAACCAAGTAGTTTTTAAACAAACTTCTTGAATTTGTAAGCCAAATAGGCGAATTATCTCGAAAACAGTCGCATTTTCAACCCGATGATGATAATTTTCGACACAACCATAAATCACAAAAATATTGTTCTGCGTTCACTAAAATGATGAATGTTGTGACAGAAAAACATTGATTTTTAACAAGCAACAATCATTACCTACCAAGTAGATCAATTTTTCAGTAGTATATACTAACATTTTCAAACTTTTTACCAAAATAGATGAATTTTTGACAAAAAATATTTCTTTTGAATGAAATTAAATTTTTATATAATTATTTATATTGAAATATTTCATTCTAATAACACTTTCCAGTATTATTACTTTGTTACGACTTATTTAATTTAATAAATTATTAATAAATTTAATAAAAATTTATTTATTCAATTAAAAATTCAATATAATTAAATTGACTCTGAATTAGTAGAAAACTATTAATTAGTTGTAGTTTTCTACTAATTCGAATAGTGCCGATGCGTTTACTGGTAATTTTTTAAAAATCTACTAATTACATAAGTAGGAATAACTGACCAAATGAATTGGTAACTGTATCTACTAAAGGAATTGGTAATGGTACTACCAAATGAATTGGTAAATGTTACTATTTAGTAAGTTACTATTTTAAACTGTAGTTTCAAGTAAATTCAAAAACTGATTTTACAATGAAGAGAATTTAATTGCAGTACAATAATAAACTACTAAAGTCGGATTAGATACGATTAAAAAAATGTTACTTCAATCTGAGCAGTAAACATGATATAGTAATAATGAAAACGAAAATATTAATAACCTCATAACGTTAACAAGTTTTACAAGACAAAAACAATTGCAAAGTCGTGACTGTTTTTTTATCTATAGATAAAACTATTTAAACATAATGCAATAAACGAAAGAATCGCATATAATAATCTTCGAAATATGAAAAATGATTTCCATTTTCTGTAAAAATAGCAACAATGTGTAATATGGTGTCTACTTCTTTTACTTAAAACTCAGTGCATATTTGGGTTAAATCAATCTGGGTCTTGTATTAAATTAAATATAAACCGTTTTAAATTCCAAAGAGTTGAAATTTGAACAAAAAATATTACATTTCTACCAAGAAAAGATGAATTTTAAACGAAATGCATAAATTCTCAAAGAAATAGTTTAATTTGGAACTACAAAAGATAAGTTTTCAACCAAAAATGTAATAATTACATTTGAACTTAAATGATGAATGTTTGACTGCAATAGATACATTTGTTATCAGCAATATAATGTTTCAAAAAAGAATATTAATTTTGAAATGTAATGAATAATTTTCTATAAAAAAAATACATTTATTTTAAAGAAATGAAATGAATTTTAAACTAAAAATGACAAAATTTCAACCAAATAGATTTATGTTCAGTTAAAAAAACAATTAATTTTTCACACAAACAAAAATTTTCCACAAAAAAAAAACATATTCAGCCAGAATGATGAATTTCCAAATAACATGATGAGTCTTTTACTCGCATAGATGAATTGTGAACCTCAATAGGTAAATTTTAAGTCAAATATATTCATTTTCAACAAAAGCGTTTAACTCTAAACCAAGTCCTTGTATTTTTAACCAAAAAGACTAATTTTAAACTGAAATTGTAAATATTTCACTGGAATACTTTATTTTTTAACCGAAAAGTTGTATTTTCAAAAAAAAAAAAATTTCCAGACAAAATAATTAATACTAATAGTGAGGATTTTTCAACAACAAACAATTTTCATCCTTGTAGTTGAATCTTTAACTAAAAACTATCAATTTTCAGCCAATAATGGAATACTTGAATTTTTAATTGGAAAAATTAATTTTCAAGCTTAGTGATGAATTTTCAAATAGAATGATGAATCTTCAATTGGAGTAGTTGAGTTTGAAACCAAAAAGATGAATTTGCAAATAAGAAGATTAATTTCAATACAAATAGATGATTTTCCAACAACATTCATGAATTTTCAAATAAATATTTCAATTTTGACCTAAATAAATAGTTTGTAATAAATAGTTAAATTTTTAACAAAAAATATGACTTTTAAACATAAAAATTCTATTCTTTAGTTTCAATTTGTAGTTAAAAAAATCAATATTCAACCAAGCTTATAAATTTTCAACTAAAATAAT
>CAKNXH010053619.1:0-61177 GCA_932178445.1 Andricus quercusramuli | reverse complement strand
TATATACACACATTGTAAGATACCGTACTTAAAATACGTAACAGCTCAAGGGGGCGGGGTACGAGAGATTTTGTTCAGATTTGTTACGGCAGGGGAGGGGGGTCTTCATTCATGTACGTAATTTCTGTAAATTCGCAAATGGAACAAATAATGTGCAGTAATTGTACAAAAATTTAATATGAATTTAATTTCACGCGCCAAATAAACGTGGTGAATGAAAGACGAATCTGGCCAACAACAATTTTTTCAAAAAGTCAGGGAATTTTATTGGTCACGGAAAAGTCAGGGATATAGGAAAAAAATCTTACGAGAGTCAAGAAATTTCTATAACTTTAAATAAATGTCAAGCAAAATAAATTTGAAATTTTTCAATTTTGTTTTGAAATTGTTTTATTCGGTTCATAAAAGATTCAAGATTGGAAATGTTAAAAATGTGAAATTCTGGTCTTTGAATATTAACGGTCAGGAAAAATGAAAAATTAGAAAAATTTTTTAATGAATTTTCGGGGTGGCCCTGATATAATATTCTTATTAGTAATTTATTTGTCTCGTATTTATATTTATATTCTTTCTTCCAGTTATTTCCTCCCGAAGATTATATTTTTAGTTAGAAATTTTATTAATTGTTTGAAAATTTAACAATTTTGTTAAAAAGGTTCTTTACACTTTCCGATAGTTTCTGATCAGTTACTCTTTTTAATGGAACGATGAAAAAATGTCTAAGCGTTATTATTGTTCAAAACTGGGTTGTTAGTAACCCCAGAAATTGCGCTTTCTTCGGTCTGACTAAGATCTCGTGTAACACCTCCCACCACTCACGAGTACATCTTCGCGCCTCACCTATAATACCCGTCCGTGTAACGTGCGCTGCACTGCACAGTTCAAAACGAGACAGTGTAGTTGTGAGTGGAGAGGGAAGTTTTCATGAGCCTTCACTCTCTTTTAAAACTCTCGTTTGCCGGTTCAGCATGAATGGCCCCTTAATAAATCGCTCAGTATTTCAGCTGGTTTGAAAATTCTAGATAGGTATCTTGCATGGGATAAATAATACACTATAGCAACAATGTGTGAACAGCAACCAACAGTTCGTCGACCATTTGCACACTCGCAAGCGTAATCTGTTAGGCCAGAAACTCCAACACTGTGAGGTCTGTATCTTAAGAAACAACTATATGTTGTGCGAGAAATATGTCTGGATGGTACTTTTAATTTGAGTACATTTTTCTCATCTTTAGCATATTCAATGTTCAGTTTGCCATCTTTGTCAAGCATTTTTACCAAATATGACACAGCTTGAGAAAGTTGGTATGATCCAGTGAATAGAATCTTCAAATCTCTTTCGATCATTTCCGGAAAATCCAAAATGTCATCGCACATAATAATTTGACATAGTATATTACGACCCAAGGCGTATGATATCACGCACACCAGGGCATCCAATATTTCTGGCCGTGTGTCGTATACTATTTTTCTTCGTCCCCTAGCCGGAAGTGCGTCTTCCCGGCCTCATTTCTGTCCGGGAACAGTGGCTTTTGCGGCCTGCTAGAGTTAACGCGATCTCTGATTGGCTGCGAGATTTTTGTGGCTCGCTAACGTAGCAACCTGGCGTAGCAACGCTCAGTATTGTATTATTGTGTACTTAGCCTCTGAAAAGTATTTATTTTGACACGTGAACGGAAAAAACGGAAGTCGGTGTGTTTAACCTCAAAACTAGGAAGAATTATTACTTCTTCTTCTTTTGTGGCCTACCATCAGCATGCGCTCCCGGCCATCTCGCATGGCGCCGCTGCTGCTCTCGGTCAGCTGAGCGGATAAATGGGATTCGGTCGCCCGCCCGACTTTTGCAAAGCCGAGGCTGATCCGAGGTTTTTTGCTGGTCGGGGCGGGAATCAAAAACACACTTTTTTTTATTTTTTCGTAATACTTCTTCCCCGTCAGCAGAACCTTCAGACGAGGAGTCGACCAATTTTGAGATTTTGTGCCGTCTTTTTATGCACAAAATTCGCAATAACGTTCAACGATTAGTTTTGAGGCTGAACACACCAACGCTCTCTTTTTCCCGTTCACCTGTCAAAGTAAATATTTTTCAGAGTCTAAGTACACAGTAACACAATATTGAGTGTTACTACGTCAGATTGCTACGTCAGCGAGCCACAAAAATCTCACAGTCAATCAGAGATCGCGTTAACTCCAGCAGGCCACAAAAGCCACTGTTCCCGCACCGAAATAGCCAAAGTATTTTTGGTATCTTTTTGAGCATGCATTCTCTGTACAATTTCGTCGAAAGTATCTACATCCGATTGTAGCCTTTTTCCAAAAGTGTTATTCAAAAACGACGCAATTTTGAAATATATTCCAACTTTATGTATCAGCTTATTATCGATTTTATGGTCAAGAAGACGATATTTTTGTTTGAGCACACCGTGAACTGATTCAACTGCCCAGCGAATCTTAGTGACAATGCGAGATTGATTGTATTCTTCGGTCGACAATTGTTTCCTTTGACTTTTCGAAGCAGGCATTAATACCTTAAAGTTTTTTTCTCCAAGTCTTTTTTTAGCCGCTTGATGGTAGCATTTCGCAGCCGTGTGGGAGGATGCTGTATGAGCGTAGCGCTGCATGCATGGTTTTTATATTTTCACCCATCTTATACCTCCACAAAAAATTCAGCAAACATATATGTTAAAGCTGATAATATGTATGAAGATATTTCCAGAAAAAGTTATAGGTGTATCTCCAAAATATGACATACAAAATTTTTTTTTTTTAAATTCAAAGAACATTTTTTTGATCATATTTTTTATGAAGATTTTTTTATATTTTTTTACATTACTCTCATTGATGTATGTAACATATATTTTGTTCAAATCGGTTAAGTCGTTTTCGAGGAAACCCACTTTTTTATTTTCCTTTCCCCCTCCATAAGACACTCAAAAATGCAATTTTAAAGTTATCATTGAGCGAAATTATACTTCACACGGGCATGAAACTATGACGTAAATTAGAACTTAATACGTGCGGGGGCAGATTTTACATGCTCAACCAGCTAGGCCCTTTTTATTTTTAATTACAAAATTCATCTATTTATAGTCCAGAATAGCATCTTTCTTGGATAAAAATGCAACTGTTCGGTTGAAAATTCAAGAATTTTGTTAAAAAGTCATCCCTTTTGCTTGAAAATCCAACTGTTTTTTTTGAAAATTCATATTTTGGTGTTGAAAAAAAGTAAAGGGAAATCTTCTTTGGATGAAAATTCATTTTTTTGTAATTTGTCTTTTTAATTTGAAAATTCATCTTTTTCTGTGGAAATTTTTTCTTTCTTGGATAACAATGCAACTGCCTAGTTGAAAATTAAACTTCCTTGCTTTAGCATTCATCTGTTTTGTTTGAAAATTGTAGGTGAACCACTTTGTTGAGAAATGATTTTCGAGATCATTTTCTTGATGAAGATTCATGTTTTAGTTGAAAATTCATCTCTTTGGTTGAAAATTTAACTATATTGTTGAAAATTAATTTTTTTAGCTCAAAAATCATAATCTCTGGTTGAATAATCAATTCTTGTAAAGGGGTTACGTAATTTAAGTATGGCCCCTAACCAACTTTGCATGGGAACTCTTTAAAAGTGATGGACTTAGTTATATAAGTTAACTATATTAGTTAAAGTTACTCTACCTAAGACAACATTAGAATCTGATTTGATAGCTTCCAAGCAACGACCAAGGCATCTAGATTTTGGACAGGATGGAGGAGGGGATTCGCTTCTGTTGGAGTAATACTGCGAAGAGGGAAATTTAGGAAATGAGAAAGTTTCTCATAGGTTTTAGTAGAATCTTACCTGTTTTGAAGGACCACAACATGTTGCTTGATTGCAAGGTTTATCCGTCTTTGGACAATCCAGAACACAGTCTTCTGTCGGAGTTTCTTTAATTTCACTATTACTTTGATACTGTAAAAAAAGAAAACAACTCTCATTAGTTATAATCAATACCAACATTAATATTGTCTATCTGAATAAAATTAATTTAATTCATACAGAGAAAAAAAAATGTAACGAAAAATTAGTTTACGTCTATAAATTCGGGTTGTATCGTAGTTGAGTGAATGCCCTCATTATGGAAGAACTCTTTGACTTGTTCGGCAATTTTCATATACTCTGAAAGATTACGACAGCGAATATGAGCAGAGGCGATGATCCGGTCACCGGCCAACTGCCACACGTGGAATTCATGCACAGCAAGAACGCCATCAATATTTTCTAGCAATCGCTGTTGTACCGCATCAACCTGCACAAAGTAAAACACTATGTTCAATCTACGATTTATATTAAATTTTCGGCTTGTGACGTTGCAATTACAAAAGCAGAACTTTTTTATTTTGCTCTATTAATTACTAGGAATGGTTTAAAAGCGTTTTGAATGTATAATATTTTACCTGTATATGAGTAGGTACGGTTTGTAGCAGAATTAATGCTGATTCTTGTAAAAGGGGCCACACTGATTTTAGAATAAGAAGCACTAGCAACAGCGAAAGAGCTGGATCCATGTAATATCTGGAATATAAAAAAATGGTTTTACTTGCAGAAAGCATTTTCATGAATTTCATGAAAAAATAATATAATTACGTTTTGATTATACAATTGCACTTGAAATTAGGTGTGAACCATTAAAAACTGAGAGAAAAAATCAAGCAGTTTAAAATTGTTTACTTTTTAAATTTTGGGTAGTGGAGACCACCCTACAATAGATAATAATCCTACCGTAGATAATTATGAATTTCAAATGCTAATATATGCGAAGTAACTAATTTGATTTAATTATTATTTAAGACTTCATATTTGTTAATAAATTGAAATAAGAAGTAATCAATTTAGGTACATATATCGCACGTTAAGAACAATAGTGTGACAACTTTCAATATTTTGGAACATTTTCAAATACAGAAAATCAATTTTTAATGCCTTGTGCCAAGTTCTTCTCACTTTTATGGCCTGAAATTGACAAATTATTTTCTTAAGTTTTCATTGCTTTAAATTGAATTTATTCTAAAAGCATTATATTAAAAATAGTTTAATTACAAATCCATTGAACTGAAATCTGTGCAACTATCAAGTCTTTCAATTTAATATTCTACGATTTCGAGGAATTAAAAAAAACAGACAATTTTTAACGTTGAAAATTGAAACAAAACAATTTTGAATATTTAAACGCAAAATTATTACTAAATTTAAAACTGACTATCAAGACTTTTAATATGAAATTTTGCATTTTTGAAAGATTTAATAGTGAAATTCTCCTGATATTTTTAATATTTGAATTGTAAACTACAACACTGTGAAATTTCTCAATTGAAAACATCCAAAAATTAAGAATTTTCAAACCAAATATTTTCGAATTCAAGTTTTTGAACCAAAAAAACTTTAGTTTCAAGGTCTCAAAAATTCAACTGTTTTAGAATTTCGAATTCAAAACTATATGAGTATATAACCTTATGAATTTAACTTTACGCTACAAATAAACCTGGTGAGTTAAAGACGAACTTAATCAACAACAAGTTTGAGATTCTGGTCTTCGAATATTAATAAAATGAAAAATTGGTCAGGGAAAAATTAGGGAATTTTTACATTCTCATCATAATGAGAAGGTACTGGTTTTATGTGAAAAGTGACTTTCACGGATTCCGTCAAATACTGACGTTTCGAGGCCGCCTGAGTCAGAAAAAATAGCTTTTACGTCGGTGTCTGTTTGTCGTTGTAGTCTGTAAACACGATAACATTTGAAGAAATTATCCGATTGGATTGCCCTTCGGCACACTTCATAAGAGTGTGAAAAGAAAGGACGAGTTCGTCGGCCAGCAATTTTGCACGAAATTTCAAAAAGTTAGAGCATTTTTTAGATTTTTGTGATCATTTTTCTTCAAAATTTGGAATTTTATTTACGGCTCTTCGTAGCACATGGAACTTCGAACAATTTATCCTGATGACTTTTTTCGATAAAAGAAAAATTGTCAGAGCTACGCATTTTCAAAATCCAAAAAAACAAACGAAAATTAATATTTTGAGCCAAACAACGCTCGATAGATACGAAAAAAAAGTCAAGGCCAGAAATATGTTTCTTTTTGCACGCCCTACAAGATGATCATAACGACTTTCTGCATTTTCTTGAAAAATCGAAATTTCACATTTTTATTGCACAAAAAATAATGAAAAATTCAAAAGCTTCCATTCCAGAGTTGGCTAGAGAGAGATCGTGGTAGACAAAGATAGAAAGAGAATTCATGGCGGATTAGTGAGTCGATGTTTCTAACGAAGAGTATAGCGTGTTCCTATCGCTTCGCACATTATACTTTGTTGTCTCATTCACGCCGGTTAGAACAAAAATGCTGCAGAGCTCATGCGTAACTTCACCGACACAAAACGTGATTTTGCATTTTTCCATGGAGACAATGAAATCACGCCATTTATGTTTTTTTTTCTGAAAAGTATCGTTCGCGACTCCTGTGGACTGCCGGCTTTTCTTTTTCAAACTCGTGCCATGTTGTTGTAACTCGAATCCATATCGGGCGCCTACGGCGCCCTTACTAACGACTCGTTATAAAAACATTGCGCTCGTTTCAAAAAGGCCGTCAGTCCGCTGTAGTCACGAAATGTACTATTTAGTTATAAATTTTATTATTTGTTTGAAAATTTAACAATTTTATTAAAAAGTTATTTAAAACTCATATTTTCATGCTGGAAAGTCAAACTGAAATCATTTTTGGATGAAAATTCAAATTCTTTTTTTTTTCAATTTGTCTTCTTAATTTAAAAACTCAAGCAGAAATTGCATCTTTCTTGGATGAAAATGCAACTGTTTGGTCGAAAATTCGAGAATTTTGTTGAAAATTCATGCTTTTGGTTCAAAATTTAACTGTTTTGTTGAAAATTTGTCTTTTTGGGTTGAAAATTCAGGTATCTTCGCGAAAACTGTACTTCTTATTCAAAACTCATATTTTGATGTTGAAAAGTCAAATAGAAACCTTTTTGGGTGAAAATTCAAACTTTTTTAAAATTTGTCTTTTTGATTTAAAAATTCATCTATTTTAGTAGAAATTTCATCTTTCTTGGATAAAAATACAGCTGTTTGGTTGAAAATTTTGTTAAAAAGTCACCCTTTAGGTTGAAAAATCAACTGTTTTGTTGAAAATTCGTATTTTTGGGTTGAAAATTCAAGTATTTCTGTGTAAATTTACTCCTGATTTAAAAATCAGATTCTGATGTTTAAAAGACAAACTTAATCTTTTTTGCTTGATGATTAATCTATTTTGTTTAATCTTTTTAATCAAATTTAATCTTTTTAATTGAAAATTCTACTGTGGGGGTAAAAGCTGAAGTAATTTGTTAATTATTTTTTTAATGAGGGTTTATCCCTTTAGGTGAAATTTTTTTTTCATTCATGCCTGAAAAATCTTTATTTGATGAATAAGTTAAATGTCCCAGTAATCGTGACGACCCCAGTAATCGTGAAACTTGGTTATAGTTTGAATATATTGTTACAAAAATGTGTTAAAAGTAACATTTAATGATAAAACTCACTTATTTTTACCATTTTATAATGGCAAATAGAAATTACATTCATTCAGATGAAATAAAAAGCAAGAAAATTGACATCACGATTACGGGGACTAAGGTCACGATTAATGGGACGTTTACCTTATTCGTCTTTTTGGTTTCGAAATTAATTTTTAAACTGAAATTTCGTTTTTTTGTTGTTGAAAAATCAACTACCACACTTTTTTGTTGAAAACGCATTCAATTATTTTGTTGAAAATTCAAGTATTGCATTAAAATGTCATCTTTTAAGTTAGAAAAGTAAATTTTTGTTTAAAATAAATGAATAAATTTGAAAATGTTTAATTTGTATCTGAATTATTGTGTGTTACGGTCCATCATAGGGGAGAGGGGGGCCTTGGAAAGGGTCTACAATTCGTTATGTAATTCAAGTACGGCCCATTAATAGTATTTATTTTTTCAGAAAACATTAAATTCTGAACATTTACGTGTGAATAAAACGAATTCATCCAAAAGCGATTAACACTTTTTATGCATCAGATGGCGCCAGGCAGTTTTCGCGCCTGTCCCGAATAGAATTGTTTTCTAGATAATATTAAAATACCTGTATTTCCATTCTGTGAGCCATACAATGAGAGCAGAAATGATAACGATGACCGAACCCAGAGCGTCTGAAAGCACGTGGAGGAAAACTCCACGCATATTCATCTGACTCGCGTCATGAGAATGTCCATGTGCCCTTTTTCTAGGTGGCGACGGATGATGGAAGGACTCATCATTTTCATTGTCATCTGTACTTACAAGGGTACTTAGCCTATTGTGGCTTCTAGATAATCCATGCGAATGTCCGTGACTTGCAGCATGTTCTGTAACAATTAATTTATTTATTCAATAATAATATACATAATTTATGTGCTGTATTCCATGATGGTTATCGAGTATTTTTATTTTTAAAGACTGTTTTCTTGCATACTCTACGCAAATAAGTTCCCTTGCGTAATGACACTGAACGTACAGGAAAGATTCTCTTGTTTATTTGTGACTGAATAAACATGAAGTGTATTTATAAAACTGTTTTTTTCCTTCAAGTACTTTCCCCATCCATTATTAAGGATATTACAGGGTTGCCACAGACTATTGTATTTTAAAAAAGTGGTAAAGGTGACTAATTTAAGCTTAAAAACTAACTAAACTAAGAGTAACTACTGTTCACACAAAAAGTTCACTTATGTACACTTATCTACTCAAAAAATTTAATTCAATTACACAATTAATTTATCGGCTTACATTGACAAGGTTAGATTGAATTGTATTGCTGAATTCGGGGGTGAAAACCGAGTTTACAATTGCTAGAATAAATTTTACAAGTAATGTTCAGACAAATTGAATTTCATTTTATTACAAGCTAAATAAATCTTTCCCACTTTACTGCGTATTTATATTTCGATGCTTTACAATATAAACTAGAAAACCAGAATATCATAACTTAAATTTTAATATTGTAGACTTCACAGCCTAAAATTCAATATGAGGCTCTTTAATTTCCTAACCATTCAAGTGAAAATATAACAATTTCAATAAAACAGAGGAATTTGCAAACAAGAAGATTAATTTTCTACAAAAAAAAAGAATTTTCGACAAAATACATGAATTAATAACCAAATAGTTAAACTTTCTGATAAAAAAATAAATTTTCAACCAAAAATGGAATAGTTCAATTTTCAGTTGAAGTTATTAATTTTGTAACAAAAAAGAGAAGAATTCTCAATAATATATTTAATTTTTAAATAAAGAGATGAATTTTGAACCAAAAAAGATTAATTCTCCACGAAAAATGTGATAGGGGTGACCATCCTAAAATAGATAATGCACCTACATTAGATAGCACAAATACAAGTAAAATTATCAATTCTAATTTTAATATATTGATACGTATCGTGTCTTAACCATTCATTACATTAAATGAATGATTTTACATACATTAGTATGTGGGGTGGTCTTCTTTAGTTAACATTTCAAACAAAAAAGAGGAATTTTCAAAAAAATAGTTGAATCCTCAACCGAAACGGATTATTCATTTTCAAATAAAAAGTTTCATTTGTAATAAAAAAAGATTAATTTTTTACCAAAAGAGATGAACTTTCAATAAAATCCAATTTTTGTTTGAAAATTCATTTTCAACCAAGAAAATGAATTTTCTACCAAAAAGACAAATGTTCAATCAAAAAGAGGAACTATGAACCAAGAAGATTATTTTTCTTCCGAAAAATACGAATTTTCAATCAAATATTTGAAGTTACTACTAAAAAAAAAGGTAAATTTTCAATAAAAAATGAAATAGTTGAATTTTCAGTTAAAAAAATTAATTTTCAACAAAAAAAATAATCTCTAACAAAATAGATCAATTGTTAAATAACGACATGAATTTCCAACTAAAATTATGAATCTTCAACCAAAACAGATTATTGTCAACCAAAAAGTTGCATCTTTAACCAAAAAATATTACATTTTTACCAGAAATGAGATGAATTCAATCAATTGTTACGAAAACCTGTATCTTCCTTTTTAAATTAGGAATTCAAAGTATAAAAAGATAATAAGCATGTAATATCAAGCGATAAGACTTTTCTACTCAGAATTGATAAGACTTCCTGCAGAATAAATTCACTATCATTTCCCGGGGTTTTCGGTCTCAAAAAAATCTCATTGTGAGTTTTCCGTAATAGCAGCTACCCTGCTTTAGTAGTTTTCTTTCTGTCACAAGTTGTTTAGAAATTTTAGAGAACCTCGCATATTTTCAGCTGAGTGTCAAATCCGAACAAAAGAATTTCGCGAGTGTCGAAGTACTCGTAAATGATGTACGATAAACCTATTGTATCATTTATCTAAGCGTCAAGAGATTAGCTGACCTACATTAGATGACGAGGGGACGGGGACAGGGATGAAAGATCGCAGTACTGAAGGTACAGGATACTTTTCAGCTTGTTGGAGAACCTTCTCTTTTTTAAATAAAGGACTCAATCGTCCTCATTCACTACCTAACAATACAATGTACAATCATGCTATATACGAAAATGCTGCTTCAGCAATTTTTAAACTTTGATTAGAGAGCAAGAGGTTTCCAAAAGAAGGGTTCCTTTCAATCCAAGAACAAACAAACATTAAAAATTCTTGTGTTATACTTAGCTAGATATTTTGCTTTACTTTCCAGATTTTAAAGAGGAACATGCAATCCTACCTAAAAAAAATCTGTGTAGCGATATATCTGGAAAATCTGGCAATCTTTGTTGTTGCTTTTCATTAATTAAAGTTGTTTTATATTTCAAATCCTAGAAAACCTTTTGCGAATGGAGAAACATTTTTGCTTTTTGAATACTCTTGCGCGTATAAATTAAAACTTTCAAATTATCTAATAAATTATTTAAAATATTGCACAGGTTCATTATTAGCGATTTTCTCTAGAAATTAGTATTTAAACAAAATTTGACTATAAAATCATAAAGTTTCGAAGAAGACTTAATTTTTTTTTCAATTTTAGGCCGTGTTAATTTTTTCATCGGAAATTAACATTTTTAAATCAAAATTATCATCAAGATTTCCAATTTTCCCAAGATTACAAATTTTTCAACAGTTTCAGGTTATATTAATGTTTTTCAGAGGAAGACGGTTACAATTAATATTTAAGAAATTAAATTCAGATTAAAACAAAATTTAAATTCTTTAACGTCCAACATTCAAATTCAACTACAAAATTTGTGGAAATTTATAAAACAATAAAATTAGAATCCAACGATCAAATTTGAACATCACACTCTTAAATGTCTTCATTCAAATAAAAAAAAATAAAATAAAAAAAGAGGAAAGAATAAGAAGGCAATATATTATTAATTATAAAGAGTAATTATTATTATTAATTTTTGTTTGAGTAAAAAAATGAAATACGTAATAAATTGACTTTATTTGCATAATCCCTAAATCCCCTTAATTATTTTGGTCTCGTGTTTTTTTTTAATCACAAATATCATCGTTTGATTTTAATTTCCAAGAACTCTTCTTCGTCGGAAACTATTGATATTATATATTTAAAAAAATTGTACATTTCAAATAAGATTCATAATTTGTGAACAATTTTATGTTACGTTGTTATTTTACATTGAAAATTGGTACTTTCAAACGAAAATCATTATAATTTGAACAAGATTTAGAATATTTTATAAATTTTAGATTCTGTCTATGGTTTTTGTCGGGAATTGGTATTTTTAGTAAAAAAATTATTAGATTTAAATACAATTATTTATTTAGTTAAAAATAAAAAAATGTACAAGCTTGAAAAATTTCGAATAATGTGAGTGTTTTTTGTTGAAATTAAAATTTGTATTAAAAAATCATCATATTACCAAGATTCATATTTTTTTTAAATACTGTAAGTTTCTTTGTCGAAAATTAATATTTTGAATTTAAGAAATCATACAATTTTTCAGATTATTATTATTCTTCAGATTATCATACAGAAAAGCAAAATTCACGATTTTTGGTTTTGTAGGCATTTTATACCTTTATTCGGTACTTTTAATACAAAATCATTGATTTTCAAAGATACAACATTTGTGAACAATTGTTGGTTATGCTCGTGTTTTTCACCGGGAATTAGTATAGATTTCAAAGAAGATTTACAATTGTTGAACAATTTTAGGTTATGTTTGTATTTTTTACCGGAAATCGATTATTTTAAACAACAAAACATCAGGTTGTTATGTTTTGTTAGTATTTTTCGTCTAAAATTGATAGTGCTAATTGAAAATCATTAGATTTGAAGGAATATTTACAGTATTTAAACAATAATAGGACATTTTTAAATGTAGTTTCTTTTTTGGTATGTTAGCATTTTTCACCAGAAATTGTTTATTTTTTTTAACAAAATTCATTTGACTTCAAAAATTAAACTTACAATTTTGAACAACTATAGGCTAGGCTAGTGTTTTTCATCGGAAATTGGTATTGCTTAACAAAAATGCAACTATTCGCTTGTTCAGACCAAAATATTATATAATAATTGTGAGGAGATATCAATTTTCACCAATTCTCATACAAATTGCACGTCATTTTGCGAACTAAGTTCATTTCCTAACACCTTGAGTAGGAAATACCAGCTTTTAAATAATCATTCTGCCTTATAGACCTAACCTATCTGAATCATAGAAATCGGAGATTTTTATTTTGAAATCTAAGATATTTAATCAGAAAACTTATGAAAGTGTTAGAAGGATCTTTTTACAAGTTACAAAACAGTCAATTTATTTATCTCACCACCGATGTGCCAGGCTCCTTTTTTGACGGACGAAAAAAGATTCTAGTTAACATTCAAAGGGCTATTTGCACAGTATTAAGAATTTAATTTTAAGACATGAAAATCCCACTTTATGTCAGCAATACGTTATAGCAATGGATAATGGATTATATTCTGATTCGGAATTTCCTGACTACAGTGAATCATGTTTGTGGGATTTTCACAAGCTCTAAATTGATTCTGTTGACCGAATTAATTTCAAATCGATTTATCGGAAAAAAAATGTTGACAAAGTTATGTGTATTGAATTTAAAAAAACCTGTACGCTGCGTGGGCATATTCTCATCGCGCGCTCTGTGCGCGCGGCTCACTTCACTCGCAAGTTTGAGCGCTCGTCTATTGGATCTCGCGCTTCGCGCTCTATAATATTTTTATCTCTTTTTTGGGTGCACAATTTTTTTCTATTCATCTTTTTTCGTAGCATGTGTAGTTTATCCAAAAAATTTTATTTCATTTTTATGAATAAGACAAAAAATACGCCTTCCATACAAAAAATGATTAATAACATGGATCTTTTTTGGGTGAACAAATTTGATCTATTTAATGTTTTCTTAGCTTGGTCGTTTGTCCAAAAATTTAATTTTTTTATTTTTAATGTTGTTTTTTATGAACAAAACAAAAACTAGGCGCCCTAGTTTCCTTTGATTTTTTTAATTTTAAAAATGGTATAACTGATAATTTTCTTTTTATCGAAAAAAGTCGTGAAGATAAATTGTTTCGACTTTTCGAGTACTATAAATGGCCGTGCATTGAATTTTTAAATCTTGAAAAAACTGGTCTCAAAAATTTTCAAAATGTTCTAACTTTTTGAATTTGTATCCAGAATAGCTGTCTAACGAACTTGACCTTCAGTCCCTGACACTGAAAGAGTGTACAAAAGGCCAATCTAGTAGATTAATTTTTTCAAAAGTTATCGTGCTCACTGACAGACAGACATACAGACACATTCGTAAAACCTGTTTTGCGGGTTCAGAGGGTCTCAAAACGTGGACATTTGACAAAAACTGGGGTGGTCAAATTTTACACGAATCTAATACCTTCTCTGATGAGACTGTAAAAATGGAATATGCGGATTATGAAAAAATGGTCCAAATTTTTGTTAAAAGTATGATATTTTTTAATATAATGTAGGTATTGTAATGTAGGTGATAAAATGGCGGTGATTTTTTTGAAAATATTTCAAGTCAATTTATTTAAAATTCCATAGTTCTTTCTCTTGTATTTTTCTAGATTTGCCCTCACGTAATATTTCATATATTATAAACATATTACAGTGAACCCTTGCTTATTTCAAGACGCACTTATTTCAACACTGTAAAAAAAGATTTGTGTAAAATTACATATTGCATCATTGTAAATTTCACACAACTCACTGTGCTATTTTACAAAAGTGCGTGAAATTACAGCCTCCAGCGATGTAAAATTCAATACATTTTTTTTACAGTGAAGGCTTACCTATTTCAAGTCCCCCATGCTGGGATATTTCAAATTGCGCAGTTCCGTCACCTCCCACTATGGTCCATGTACGGTCTCGCCCGCATCAGTGGCTGATCAATTAAAGAGGCCCGAAGAACGGGAAGCCCTCGTTGGTTTGAATGGAGTATTTTAACATGACGTCATGGAAATGCATACAAGTTTTTGGAGAAAATATTCTAAACGTAAAAGTAAGTCGTAAGTGTACGAATAGTAATATTTGTCAAGCGTAGTATGTCTTTTCTCATTCACGTTCCATTCTTTTGTCGACTAAAGCCCTTTCAGTGTCATGAAATAAAATAAAATATCCAAAATTTGAGAATCAGAATCGGGAACTCTAAACTCAAATTTCGGATAGTTGATTGTATTTCGTGAAACTGAAAGGTCTTCAAATGATAAAGGGATGAATCAGAATTGAGCAAATGCATTCTACACTTGAAAAATATTACTACTCAGACATTTATAACTTACTTTTACGGTTAGAATATTTTTTCCAAATAGGCGTATGCATTCCCATGTCAAGATGTGTCAACTAAGTTAACCCTCCTGACATTTTCACCTACCCTGTCATGATCGTGACGTCATGCAAAAATACTCAATATTTCGCGAAATATTTGAGTGATTTTTTGATTCTATTATATTGATATTTAGTTGGCAAATTGTACTATTTCAAGGAAACGTTATATTTGTCATGTCATACGTAAAAAAAAAACACTTGGAAAATATTGGTATGCATGATGCGCAAATGCAAGGTCGCACACATGCTTACAGCGCGCAAAATCACCCCACGACTCGCGGTAGAGATGGGGGCCCCTCCAGCCTTGAAATACCCAAATGTTTACGTTTCGCGGCCCTTGACATAGGCAAGAGTTCACTGTATATACTATATTTATTATAGTACTAGTATTATATTCGTAAATTACAGATATTCTGCCTTGTGCCACGCTAAGAAGAGAGAAGAGAGACTTTTACTGTCTAAAAAATGAAAATCCAAGTTTTTTGCCAAAACGATACAAGATACGAAAAAAGGCAAAGGAATAAAATTGTTTCTCAAAAAAATTCTAGAAAAGTTTTCTGACACTTTTTTTTATCTCGCGTTATTTTAGAAATTTTTGTGCAAATATTTATAAAATCCATTGAGATTTTTTTTCAACAATACAATTTTATTGTGTCATAAAAAAGCAAACAACTATTAAATTAAGTCCTTTTTGGTCTTTCATCACAACATAAAATTTTATCGTTGAGAAAAAATAAATCTTTAAGGAGTTTATACATATTTTCGTAAAAATCTCGAAAAGAAACAATTTCGTTCTTTTGAATGTTTTCATATCTTGTGTCGTTTTGGCAAAAACTGTCAATTTTCGATTTTAAAACAAACAAAACTTCTCTCGTCTCACCAAGGCACTGACACAGGGCAGAATATAATGAAATATACTCTATACATCAGGACGAATCTAGGAAAAAAGCTAAAGAAAAAAACGGTGGAATTTTGAATAAATTGAATTTGAATATTTTCAGAAAAATCGTCGCCATTTTGTCACTTTTGAACTTTTAAACAATTTTCTAACGAATTCCGCAAAAGAACGCAAAATTCTATCAGGATCAGAAAGAAAAAGACAAATAACTGTATTAGATTCAAAAATACCACACCGTAAACAAAAATTTGCATCAGTTTTTGATAATCCGCGTTTTCAATTTAAAAAATTCAAACTCTCATAACTTTGTAAGAAAAAAGTTTTGGCAAATCGATAAGATACTTGTCAACCATGTCGTCTTATTTCCTTTGAAAAAACAACATATTTGAGTAAGTTTTACAGTTTATAATATATTGAGGACAAGTGAGTGTCCGACTTTCAGTCTCAAACACTTGCAATCAGCAAACGTTGGCAAACGTTTAGTATAGCACTTTTGCCACTAATTGTAAGCAGGTAAAAATTGCGAAATAAAAAAAAATTATTTTGCAATTAGTAGTGATTTGATAATAAGATATTCGGAATCGTCTATTTTTCAGGGACCCGACCGAAACTTTCTTTCCATTTTGTTACTGCCAGCTTTGGGTAAATTTAGAGACAGCAGATCAAAGTTTAATAACAATAGTATATTGTGCTACAAGTGCGGAAAGTAGGAAGTTCCACACGAGTATGAAGTTTGCTGTACGAGCCAGAGGCGAGTCGAAGGGGGGTTGTAGGTGAGCCGAAGGCGAGCTGTAAACGAGCCGAAGACAAGCCGGAAACAACCCGAAGATGAGCCGATGTCAAGTATTGTAAACTTCACAAGAGTTGCAACTGTCTACTTTCAGCATTTGTTGCACACGATATTTTTTGTAACAAATGCAGGAAATTTTCGATTTGAGAAACAATAAGAATATATTTTTTTTAATTTATGGTAATTTTTGGAAATTGATGATAAAATTACCAAAAATTATCGAAAATTCCTGGTGAATATTTATATTACCGAAAATTTCCAGAAATTCAAGGTATCCAAAGCTTTTTGAAAAAAAAAAATTCCGGAAAATGATAAATTTCCAAAATTTCCGGAAATTTATGAAAAGTTGCTAACTTATCGGAAATTTCAGGTGTCTAAAGCTTTTTGGAAAGATTCAAAAAATGTCTAGAAATTTATGGAAAATTGCTAAATATCCGGTAATTTATGGAAAATTGCTAAATTACCGGAAATTTCAGGTAGCCAAAGCTTTTTGGAAAAAATTAAAAATTTCCGGAAATTAATGGAAAATTGCAAAATTTCAGGAAAATTGCTCAATTTCCCAAATTTCCGGAAATTTCAGGTATCCAAAAATTTCTGATTAAACTTATTTTTTATGTTTCATATGTACTTTTTATACTAAAAAATCATTTTCAATGGTTTTGAAGTTTCTAGATTTCAAACATTGAAAAATACGCTTTGAGACAATTGGAAATGACATCTAGGTAAAGCGCATTTCGATTTTCCTTCACTCTACTCTAAAAATTAAAAAAAAAAATTTATAAATCTAGTAAATTATTGTAAATTAATGAATTTACAAAAATTACCAATGTTTTTCAGGAACATTAATGTGACAACATACACAACATGAAATCAAATTGCTTACAACGTCCGTTCAGTTCCCAAACCTAACTATGATTTTGTCGTATCAATGAAAACTTTAATATGTAATCATATTTAATGAATTTATAGAAGTAAAAAGCTATTGTAGAAATGTTTTGGTGCATAATTATGACTTTACGATAGTTAAAAAGTATGTCTTGTTCCTTCGTATTATAATTAGTATGAGCCATGTCTGAAAAATTTGCTGTTGGCACAATGAGAAATGTGATGTTTTTTAAAATAAATGTAACATAATTTGCAATTATCACAAAATAATTAATCTTCTCAAATCTTTTTTGTTATCACTTTTTTTTAAATATTACGATTTCGAAATGCCGCATATTCTTCCTCAACTCTGAGGAATTTTTTCTAACGAATAAGAACGTTTTTAAGTTAGGGGCATTTCCCTTCTTTTATTGCTTATACTTCTTTTTCTATTTTTGTGTCTTTTCTATCGTATTTGCTAAAGATGATTTTTCAAGTTTGCTTACCGTGGAAGAGGCAGAGGCCAATGATGTTTACTAAAAGACCGATTGTCCCAACAACAACGAGCAATTGTGCGTTGTGAATTTCTTCGACTTCGATGAATCTTTTGCAAGCCTCGACTGTAATACTAAAACAGAGGGCAACCAAGAAGACGGCGTTCACCAAAGCACCCAACACTTCTGCCCTCGCCCATCCAAATGTGTTTTTCGACCATTTCTTCGGCGACATCTATAATATAAACATTTTTGATTATTATTTTGAAGCATCCGAGGATAGACTCGAACTCATCCAATAATGTAACTTCGTTAATTTTTCAAATTTTAAGGCTATTGATTATAAATACTCTAATTTTGAACCTCAAATTTGACATCGATGAATTTTAAGTATATATTTCAATATCAAATAGTACAAGACTGAAGATTTGGATTGGAATGTGTATAATTTAAAATGTTTCAATTTCAAAATTGTTCTTTTTTTTTGAGTCTCCTCAATTTGTGAGTTGTTCACTTTATCTGTAAATTGAAAGTTCAACCTTTTAAATTAGGTAGTGCATATACGTCCGTACACAAATCATGCCCATTAATTTTTCAAGCTCCCCCTTCATCCTGTCAGGTCCGTACGTTTAGACTCGACCGTGTCATAAACGTAAATAAACGTACGGACTGTCCGGATGTTTAGACTTGGCTTTTAAGATAAATGATCCATGTTTGAATATTTAATGTTTAAAAATTAAAAAAAAAAGAAACAACGAAATTAAGAAGGAATAATGAAAAATTGACAGCTGTAACGCCTTAGCATTGACAAATGCGTAAATGATAGTGTAAACATATGTATGATGTGATATCAATTCATAAAAATAAAAGAATTTTGAAAAAATATTTAAAAATTAAAGGATTTCATTTTGAAAGCGACCGACATTGTGTAATCTCAAAAATTTTGTTGGCATTGAACACTTTTTCATTTTAAGTCTTTAGAATGAAAGTTTTCAATTAAAAAATCAGAATCTGCGATATAGATTTAAAGGACTTTTAACTGGAATGCATTCCAATAAATAATTTTTAAATTAACTGCACTTGAATTGATTTGGTCAGAATTTTTAACGTCGTGAAATGGAACAATTTAAATTCTAGTATTATTTATTTAACTTAAAAAATGTTCAACAGAAAAATTAATATGCAATTATTTGTAAATAAGTGTGCATTTGCAAGTACATACATTTAGTATTTCATAATATTTCAAAACCTTGAATGACATTTTTTTTAAGTAATTCAGATTTCCTGAATTTACAATTTGTTTCAAAGATTCTAGATTTTTTCCAAATTGATATTTTTTATTTTAAGTCCGCAAATTTGGAATATTCTAGAGAAAATTTCTTTGGTTTCCAAATCAACAACTATTAATCACTGAAGATGTAAAATCACAATATTTTTATTTAAAATACAAGCTGAGGGTGTCCATTAGATTGAAATTTAATACTTTCAACGCGGACAAGAATAGCTTTCACTACTGTGAGTGCAAAAACCATTTAATTCTTGATGACAATTTGCAAGTGTGTTTATTTATAGACAAGGATATTTATTCACGAATGAAAAATCCAACAGTTCTCTGCAACAGTTACATTTATTTTTGCGTCTTAACGATATTCCAAGACTTGTAGAAAAATATTAAAAATTAACGTAGATCTTATAATTTTACGAACTTAATGTTAAATTTTGCGTATGAAAACGTTACAACTTAACTTAAAAATGTGTATTATAAATAAATTTCACACATAAATTCAGAGGAAAGCGGAGCCTAATTTAATTTACGGTTTGAAATCTATATTTATAAGAATTAAACAATGATCGAGAATCTTGGATTACGGGTTTCAGAAAAACTTCTATAAGGTCATAATAAAAAGCAAGAATGATTTGTAATAGTTTTTCCTTAGATTGAACCTTGAATTAACTTTGATTGAAACAAAGGATGCGAAGAAAGTAACGGATATTATACTTATTATGACCTTCTTTTCTTGCACTAGGAAAAAAAGATTTATGCAATCAACACGCACATGAAAATCAATCTACTTTCAAGAGTGGAGGATATACGCAAATCAATGTCTATTAAGTTTTACTATTACTTGACCCAAATTGAAAAATTCTTTTTCTTGATTGATTATTTTGAGGAATGAGTTACGTATGCTCCTTATTTTCTATTTGTCCAAATATTTATAAAATTTCGATCATTTTACAAATGGTAAGGTGCCAAAAAGTTGTAAGCCAGAACTTGTACAAACAAAATTCAAACGTAAGTTTATTTAAATGGTAAATGTGTTAACTGTTTCATATTAAACATTATTCGATAAAAGTGTTTTTTTTTTAACTTGGATAAATAAACTTACCTTTACAGAAAGAAATGCAACAACCAATGCCGCCACATCGGAAAGCATATGAAAACTATCGGCTATCAGAGCCATTGAATTTGTAATGTAGCCTACTATTATTTCCACCAAAAAGAAAAATGTCGTCAGCCACAGCATTGTCAGCAGACGACATTTCTTCCCCGAGTATCGTCCCATTTTTATATTTATTCCTAGAACAAACAAGAATTAAATTATAAAGAGAGTAAATGACTTTGCTCGTTATGAACTAAAATATTTCACATTAATTACCGAACACTTAAGTTGAACAATATTTTAAGGCCTTTAAATATAAACAATATCAATATTATGAAAATAAAACTGAAATTATGTTTATTTTAAACGTTTCGAATTTTATATTTTTAACCCACAAACCTTCCAAATTTAAGGCTTTCCCATCGTTTAACATGTTTTATTTTTATTTAAAATCATTAAAATTGAACAATTTTCGTATTAATTTACATTTTGGGGCTACAGATTTAAATCTGAAATTGACCAATTTCTTAATTTGTGAATATCCGATTTTCAAGTGAATAATTTCGGAACGCGTTATGTTTAAAACAAATCATTTCATTATTTTAAAAATATCAATCTTAAACTGCATGATCTTTAAAATTCTGAATTGATAATCTTTCAAGTATCAAAAGTCTTTAATATTTATCTATAGAATTATGAACGACGCTTTTGGCTCTTAACGCCTGCAATTCACAATTCTTCAATTTCAAATGTTTTAATTCTAAATTCTTCCTAAACTTAAAATTGTTTCAATTTACAAGTCTGAAATTGGGAATATTATTTCGAATTTGAAATTATTGACTTTAACAAGAGTCCATGCAATTAAATATGGAATTTTAAGTATAAAAGCTTTCAGTTTTGAACATACTTGCAGAATCTTGATGTATTCGGTTCACAATTGTTAAATTTCAAACGCTTTAAAATGCAGATTTTTAAAATATTAAACGCTTCAATCTTAAAATTTCATACTGTTGATTTTTTAAATTCAAATGTAATTAATATGAAAATGAATATATTATGCTTTCAGTTTTCATTTTGTTTAAATAATACAATTTTATTAATTCAATTTTAGCTAGGGTTTTAAAGCCCTATTCTCAGATAAATTTCAAATGAAAAATTAATAAAATGGCACTATTTGAACAAAATGAAAACTCAAATGGGCCAGCTAGTTGTGCCGTTATATATTCTACACCATTTCCCAAAAATCGGGGTGTTTACTCAAATCCTGGAAAAAATCCCCTGCGAGTTAATGATAAATAATTATTGCTCAAGTTTATAGGTATTCAATTAATATGTTTAATTAAGAAAGCTTTGCCAAATTATATTACAAGATATTCTTTAAAATATTAGCATCATCGATTAATTAAATAATACAAAAAACGTAATTAATAATTTCTTGAATCTGTCCATAAAGTCCATGATTTTGGTAAAACTAATGTGGGTACTATATTAAATTCAATTTGAAACGATTTAAATTTCTAACTTTTCAACTAAACATATTGCATTTTCAACAAGACAGATTATTTTTTAACCAAATAGGTGAATTTGCAATCAAAAAAATTAATTTTCTACCAAAGGGACGATTTTGTAACAAAATACATGAATTCTCAACAAACAAAAATGGAATAGTTAATTTTTCAGTTAAAAAAATTAATTTTCCATACCAAAAATTTCAAACCAAAGTGATGAATTTTCAAACAAGAATAATTTTTAAACAAGAAGATTAATTTTTTACCAAAAAGGCGATTTTTCAAGAAAACACTTGAATTTTGAGGGGAACAGTTGAATTTTCAACTAAAAAAGGCCATTTTCAACCAAATAGTTCAATTTTTAACTGTAAAAAGATCAATTTTGAAGCAAAAATGACATAGTTAAATTTTCAGTAAAAAAAATATTTATCAACCAAATTAATCAATTTTGAACAAAAAAGACGAATCTTCAACTGACATTATGAATATTTTAATGGAATAGTCGAATTTTCGACCAACAAGATGAATTTTTAACCAAGAAGATTAATTTCTACCAAAAAAGACGAATTTTTATTTTAAAAAAATAAAATGAACTAATTTTTCAACCAAAAATTCAATCGTTAAATTTTTAATTTGAAAAATTAATGCTCAACCAAAGAGATGGATCCTTAACTAAAATAATGGAGGATTTGACTGACATAGTTAAACTTTCAGTTTGAAACATTAAAAAAAAAAGCAACGAATTTTCAACAAAATAGTTGAATACAGTAATATAAAGCTACTTTTGAAAATAAAGAATCATATTTATTAAATTTTATATTGAAATTTAATAACAAAAAATCAAGCAAGCTCTTTCGACAAAATTTCCTGACTTTAAAAAAATGCCCTGACAATTTCAGGTTTTTCCAGATACATAAAAATTCCCTGACAATTCCAGAGTTTCCAGGTTTTCTAGGTAAGGTAGACACCCTGAATATTTATATTCTTTAAACTGTAATGCCTAACAATTTAAAAAATGCACTCTTATTTCTTCTTTTTCATAAAGATAACTTCAACCATATGTACATTTTGTTCAAAATTTCCAAATATTATTTCAATCATAAATAAAATTCACTAAGGCCAAAGGTAAAAAAAAATATTTTTGTTCCCATAATTAGACTCGAAAATTGAGAAAGCCATTTATTCTTAATCAAATAGTTGGATCGTTCTCGTTTTTCTATTGTTAACGAATACAATGTTAACAAAGAATGTTGGCAAATGGACTTATTAACACGCAATGCTCTCAATTTATCTGAGTTCTATAGTTGCGGATTATCAACTTTTTAAAGAAAGCTTCCAATAGATTAGTCAAGTTTCAAGATACATATCGGAAATCAAAGCCTAGGCATAGGCAAACTGTTCCAGAATTCCGTGTCGTAAAAATTCTTTACGATGTAACAGAGTTTTAAAATAAAAGTTATCTTCATAACAAATAAATAAACGATTAAATTGTGAAGCGCTTTTAAACAAAATATTACCAGCAGGTAAGTATATTCTAAAATACTGAAAGATATTGGATTTGAAAACTTAGTTTGAAAGCAAATAAAATGTTAGCGCAACCAACTTTGAAAAAAATAAATATTGAAAGAGTCCGATGTTTAATAATCTCCGAACTTGTAAGCTATTATTGTTTTTTAATAATTAATTAATTAATTATTAATTTTTACGAGTAAGAAGAAATTTTCGTTGAAGCATTTAGTAAAATAGAAGCAAAATTTAAAGAAGTCTTGACCCTCGAATGATATCTTAAATTCAATTTTTATCGTTTTCTTCAAGGGTGTAAGTAGGTTTGAAGAGTAATTGTTGAGCAATGTGATTCTCGCAAAGCGAGAGATCTCACAATGGAATCTCAGACAAATTGGAGCATCATTCAATGTCTGGTTAAGCAAATTATCAATACGCACTGTATAGTATGTATACGCTTTCTATTGATGGCCACAGACAAAGCAGCATTTGATGATGATGATGATGAGCAAGATAATGATAAGTTCCATGCTCGCTCTGATATTAAAACTGTTCGCGATACAATCTTTGCATTACTACTATTGAATACTAATCTTGTCCAAAATCATTTCAATTGGTGGATTTTTTTTACAGAACAAACATTTCTTGTATAAAATTTTCATATCATGCTTATCGAAATCCATTGCTTACAAATATCATTGATTATTTCTAATTCCGATTTAAAGTGTAGCAAACTCTATAGTTTAGCAATTCTGGGACTTCAGTTTCCAAAATTTAAGAATGACAAATTTTCCAGATTAAAAGATTGAAAATTTTGAAATTTAAGTTTCTAATCTCAAAGATTTTAACAGAAATCGTAAAAATAGATATAAATAAAATAATAAAATTACATTCTAAGTTGAAGAATTAAAAATTAAGCAATATCAACATGAAACATTCAAAATTCTACGTGCAGGTATTTCTTTGTCTTTCCAGGCCGAATAAAATTGAGATCGAAATTAATTTAATCAATTATACGTTTCGACCTTAGGTTAGGGGCAATCGGCAAAGATTTCAATTCATAATTTCGTCTATTAGTCTAGTTATCTACTCTTAGCTTCTACGAAATGCTCAATTCTCTTTTGTTGCGAGGTAATTTTATCAACATTTTTAAATGATGTTATTATTATTTATTTATTTTTTTTTTGTTAATTTATTACAATTTATATTAATATTACGGTTTTCAGAAAAACTTCTATAAGGTCATAATAAAAAGCAAGAATGAAAATTGTTTAACTCTACAACAAAAAGTTAAAAAAGCAATATTTTTGTAATGGAATTTTATCCAAAATAAAAATACCGGTAATTCAACAATATTTGAAGAAAATTAAAAGGTATGAAGCATTCATATCTGAAAATTTAATTTGGATGAAAAACATCCAAATTTTCCAGTTATATAATTCCAAATTTTCGAATAAATCAGAAGTAACTCCATACGTATATCAGCAGCCTCCCCTTTTTAAATACAATTTTTAATTATGGAATTTTTTAATTGCATAGGTACTTTTCTAGACTGCGAATAATAATCTAAACCGGTTCATTTTCGAAATTTTTCTTCTGATTGACTTGTAATACCTCGATAAAGTTGTTCACCGACACCATCATTTCACCTGCAAAACCTTTTTTTGATCAGACAATATCTTCTGTTCATTCCTTGGACTTTAAATTTCAAATTTTTGAGAGTAAGAAAAAACGGTTTCTACTAGCTAAAAAATTCTGGCGAAATATTATATTTATACGGTTATTACTAGTGAACACTAATATAAAATTACAAATTCAAAAGAGATTTTATTGCTTAATTTCGAATTTTTTAAATGTGTAAAAACCATTTTTTTCGTTGCTTTTAGTACAATACACAGATTTTAGAATAAATTGAATACGTCGAATCTGTCATTTCTTCATCTTGAACCAAAGAAACAAATCTAATCATTTTGGAACATTTTAAACACCAAAATTATTTTGTACATGAAAGCAAAACAATAACACGTTTCTTTGGTTGAAGCTAAAGAAATTTCAGGTTAGACATATTCAACTTATTCAAAAAAATGTGCATTTAACTTAATACAAAACACCATGTTTTTTTACCACATTTTCAAAAAATTCTAAATTGGGCAGAAAATTTTCTTTTAAATTTCTAATTTTATATTAGTGTTTCCTAGTAATAACCGTATATATAAAAAATTCGCCAGAATTTTCAAACTTATGGGAAACTTTTTTTTTAATAAAAAAATTTCAATTCCGAAGAACGAACGGAATATATTGAACGATTCAAAAAATGTTTTCCAATTTAAAAGTTAGTATGGTTGGGCAATTTTTTCAGGGTATTAAAATTCAATCAGAAGAAAAGTTGGTAAATGAATGATTTTTTAACCAAATGGATGAATTTTTAAACAAATAGTTTAAGTCTCAACTAAAAAAGATCAGTTTGCAACCGAAAATGCAAAAGTTAAATTTTCAGTTTAAAAAATTGATTTTAAACGAACAAATAAAAATTCAACTATATAATTATATTTTCCATCAAAGTAATACATTTTCAACTAAAATTGTGAATCTCCTACTGGAATAGTTCAATTGTAAACCAAAAGGATGAATTTTGAACAAAATACATGAACTCTTAAGTTAAAACGATAAATCTTCAACCAAAAATTGAATAGTTAAATTTTCATTGGAAAAATATATCATTTTCAACCACAGAGACAAATTTAATATATTCGAATGGATTAAGTAATTTTTCACATGAAAAAATTAATTTTCAAATAAGAACATTAATTTTACTGCCAAAAAGACGAGTTTTTAACAGAATACATGAATTTTCAACTACAAAATATCAATTTTCAATCAAATAGTTGAATTTCATGTAAAAAAGATAAAATTTCAACCAAAAATGGAATAGTTAAATTTTTAGTTGAAAAAAATACTTTTCAACTATAAAAAACGAATTTTCAACAAGATCATTAAATTTTCCAGCAAAGTGATACATTATCGAGGGGTTAATTACTCCTGCAATCTAGTGTACACTCTGACAGAAATCTTACGCAATCATGTGCAATAATCCCTTGTAATCCCACCTTACGAAAAAATATTACAAAAATTCAGTATATGTCTATGATGTTGCTATAATAAATTTCTTATAATTTTTTCGCGATTCTAGAAAAATTAGTATAGAGGATTATCATAAGAAAATCAGGATCGAAATAAAGAATGTTAAAATATGGAAGGAGTTTATGTAAAAAAAATAGAGAAAGTACAAAAGAATGATTTATTTATTTATTTAATGTAAGATTTCAACCAATTTTAAGAAATTTCAAGAAATGTAACCATATCCAATGGAATTTTACAAGATTCAAAGATTTCCAGAGATTTGAACAGGGGTTTTTTTGTTGAGAAATTTAATGAATAAGTTTAACGTGAGTCATACTCAAGGGCTTTTAAATGATATATACTTTTCAAAATTGATGTTAATTTTTTTCCAAAGATTTCAAGGGATTCCTAGCGATTCCAAAGAGTTCAAGGTACTTTCAGGAATTTCATAAAGATTCAAGGATTTTATTAAATCTCCAAGAATTTCAAAGATTCCTAGGGATTTAAACGGTTTTTGCAGAGAACGTTAATGAATAAGTTTAATCTAAATTATATTCTAGGACTTTCAAATGATTTATACCTTTTTAAATCGATGTTTACGTTTTCCAAAAATCTTCAAGAGATTTCAAAGGATTTCAAGAGATATAAAAAACTTCACCGATTACAAAGAATTTTGTAGGATTTTCAAAGATTTCCAGGGTTTTCTAGTAAACTTTGAAAAATAAATTAAAGTAAAATTCAAGGGATTCCTAGCGACTCCAAAGATTTCAGGGCATTTTGAAGGATTTCGAAAGATTCAAGGATTTTATTAAATCTCCCAAGGATTTCAAGGGATTTAAACGGGGTTTTAGAGAATTTTAATGAATAATATTATTTTAAATTATGTTCAAGGGCTTCAAATGATTTATAATTTTTTAATAGATTTAGATTGCAAGGGAATCTACAAGATTTAAAGAGACACAAAAAATATCAAGGGATTTCAAAGAATTTTTTAGGATTTAAAAAGATTTCAAGGAATTTCTAGAGAACATTAGAAAATAATTTAAATTTCATTGACTTTCACAAGATTTAAAGGATTTTATTAAATCTCCAAAGATTTCAAAAGATGTCTAGGTATTTTAACATTTTTTCTAGAGAAATTTAATGAATAAGTTTATTTCAATTTATGTTAAGAACCTCCAATTATTTTAAAGATTTTGAGGGATTTTAACAGATTTCAAGAGATTCCAAAATGTTATAATAATGATTTTAATTAAATTTTAAGAGATCTTAAAAATATCAAGGAAACTCACAGAGTTTTACTGTGTAAAGTTTATTTGGGCAGAATCGCTAATTTTATGTCCTTTCATGTCAGATTATGAATGGTCGAAAATAAATCGTTCCTTTTTAGTGTCTCTACGTTTTACATTATTTTTTTCAACACTTGTGTATTATTTATTCTAATGTTGATTATCCTATAATTTGTTTCATTATAATGATTTTCTACCATTAATTTCCTATACTCAATGAAATCTTTGCAATCTAGTGTACACCAAGAATCCGAGTAGTTAACCCCTCGGTTTCATGTCTTAATTTTCAACTTTTTTCAAGATTTTTCTAAAAACGAAGAGGACATTTTTAACTTTCTCGTTAATTTGCTACTTTTCAGTATAAGAATAAACCAAGTACCGTTAAAAAACTTTTTAGACGTTTACAAAAAATTCTAAAAAACCCACGAGGCAAATAAAGGTTTGTTAATATAGAAATTCCATAAATCAAACAAAACAAAATTTACCTTATTATTTACACGGATAATATTCAATAAAGTAGCATCGGTAGTATCCACAAATCTTCAGAAACATAACCAAAAATATAAAAAGAATTCAATTTTCAAGAATAAAAGTTCCCACTTTTTCTACACAATTATTATTTTTACTCAAGATGGGCTTTCCTACAATTTCGACGATTCACTGAGAATGAATCACAAGGATAAATAAACGGCGCGTCCTTGCAAGTATTAAAAATCGACGAACAAGAAGAAAGGTAAGAATCGACTGCTGGAGTCTGAACTTCGGAGAAAAATTTCGGAGCAGACGAAATTTACAATTGCTGTCTATATGAAGATTTGGATAAGTGACTTACTTGATTTTTTTTTTGACAGAGACTAACTTGCCAAATTCTCAAAAGTTTTTTCAAGATTTCTGTCAAGTAAAGGTGTTTGAAGATTTCCTGTACGAAACGTTTATTAACATGTTAGATTCATGCTTTATGCGGCGAGAAAATTGATAAAAAAAGTAGAGCTCGTGGCCCTGTCGATGCTTGGAAATGTCACTCCATTGTCAATTAAGTCCGTGTCTCCGTGATGGAAATGGACGGAAAATGCAGCACTGGTTGCTTCACTTTTGCATCTTCACCATCGCTCACTTCACAGCCAACTGATTACTGATTTTCGAAAACGCAAGTCTCAACTCAACAGAAAAGTGCTATGTGATTCTTGACGTCGCAAAAACTAATGTGTCATTAGTACGATAGTTCGTAGATGGCATTAAAATCGCTCTATTTGGCGGGAACGTTAAATTACAGTTGAAAGTTCCGTTTTACTGAAAAAGTTTTTCTTTTAAAGAATTAAAAAATTCTTTGAAAACAATGAGACATTTGCTTAACTAACTTTCACAGGCTACTCGCAATTTTTGGGTAGGACTTTGCATAACAGTTTATTCCAAGGGTTTATTCACTTTTGAAGTAATTTCAGCCCCGCGATCGACCGAAAAATATATAAAAATCGGAACTCGCGATTGACGAATCGAAACTCCTCCCTGTGACCTTATGGATGTTATAAAATTTCTCAAGGATCTTCTTAAGATTCGCGAAGATTTGAAAAATTTTCACGATTCCTGACGAGAACTGAAGTTTTTTTAAACTATATCTGAGTCGCTCGAGGCGAATTCTAGATCTGCTGGTTATGACTACTACGCCTTCTGGAAATAATTTTCAGAAAAGTTCCAAGAATCGTGTTTGCGTAGATTAACCCTTTCCATCACATTTTAGAGAAAAATGTCCAAAGGCCAGGGATGAATAAGTAAAATACTCGTGGTAATTTACTTGGTTTTCTACGGCAATTTAACAGGTATTTTACGTCATTAGTTTTCTACATGATGTAAATTACATCTTGTTTTGATCTTGTTCTCTAATGAGGGCGCCACCTCTGAGGCGAGAAATTGAAAACTTAAATCAGACAGCCAATCAGAGGTTTTTTACATGTATTTTACATATTCGAGGAGACTGATCCCATGCATTTGATACATTATTTTCCCTCAGCAGTTGTTAATGAAGTGAAGTTACCTTACTATGAAGTGAAAAAGTAGCCTAGTTTTAATAATAATAAACTGTAAATTTTTTTTCAATTATTGCATGAAAGGTGATAAAAGTACCCGTCTATGGGCATAAATGAAAGGCAGGTATGTGTTAATTTTATTAGAAGTTGTTTGAAAAAACATCCAATTTTAATGCTTCCAAAAAATATCAATAAGTTCGGAAATCACAAATTTTTATAGAGAGAGAGAGAGAGAGAGAGAGAGAGAGAGAGAGAGAGATAAACATACAGATAGAAACAGAGAATAACTGAAGGGCTCCTTCAGTGTCTCTGACACGACACAACGCGTGTGTCAGAGGCTTGCGATACACTTTTGTGCCGTGGTTTCACTCGACTCAGGCGGGACTCCCCATATCGAGTTCTAAGATGTTTACACATAAAAAAAAACTGAAGACGGGTAATTTGCCTGACTATATTTAGTATCTGAAATTTTTATATCGTTCTGATACTTCACTGGAAAATAGGTATTCCAAATTTGAAAGTGAAAATAATTTAAGAAATAGTTAATTGTGCTGAGATGTCAATTTCAGTAACTGCGGTTCCTACCTGTTACATACCTGTTTCAAAATATGTTACTTTTTGTTCTGTATATTCTACCAACGTATATCCATCTGTGGAACCTGAATTTCAGAAAGTTTATAACAGGAACAATTCTGCCAGATTTCAAAAACAATTACATTTTGTATCGCAAAATTAATAAAAATACTTTTTATTTTGCGATTCTCCCTCTATTGGTAAGAGTGGGTACTTCTTTTCTCAGCGTTTTATTAGCAATTTAGGGACTTAGGCACGAAGGAATAGTAAGGAGTAGTATCCCTGTAAGTGGGGAGTGGGACGAGCGACGTCCAATAATTCGTTAATGCTAGCTACGAATGAAAACTCGTATGCTCCCCCGTTCACATGCGCACTGGCGGTTGCCATGCCAACGATGTCAACACGCGTTTGAAGTTTCGAACTTCTTGTATTGAACGAACATAAACAAACGAACATAACCGACATGTGCATCGAGATGTCAAAAGGTAACATATTGAGTGGGTATAACATGTGACTGCGAAAACAGCTCTGCGCATGTGCACTGGGGAGCATTCGAGTTTTCATTCGTAGCTAGCATTAACGAATTATTGGACGTCACTTGTCCCACCTCTGCTCACCGAACACATAGGGTGATACCACTCCTTACTATTCCTTCGTGGACTTAGGGTTCGACTTCGTTCATATTAGTTTATGTCCAAAAATCTTCAGCAATAATACCAGATCATTCTGATTTTACGGATTTCACAAAAAAAAAGCCAAAAATAAATAATGTAGGATACCAAAAGTGACAATAATCAGGACTATTACTAAAATAATAAATTCTGTTTAAATTTGTATAGTTAATGGCACGAAAATTTATAAAACCGTTATTCAGTCATTTTAAATTCGGGTGTTTAACTTGTCTTGTCTTGAAATATGTTGGAGATTTTGTTATGGTAAGTAAATTAAAAAAATAGCAATAATTGAAGTAAGAAAAAAAGTACTTTAGAGTACTTAGATTTTAGCCCGTTATTAGAGATTTTATAGTTTCAATTTTGAAGGTTAGGTTTGTTTACAGTTTACACTATACCCCGTGCCACTCAAAGCTAAGAGTCGATGGATGGCTCATGACCGGAGAAAAGTAGTACTTAATGTTGGCGCGCGCAGCGCTGTTTACCTATAGGCCATAGTAGAGATCCACAAGGCTCAGCAGTGGGACTCCGATACCGTGTCAAAAATCAAACGGACCTCTTTTTCTAACGTGTGGAGATAGAAAGAGAGAATCGTTCGATTTTCGAATTCGAAACAGCATCAGACTGCAGGGCGCAGTCCGGGACTGCACCAAAATCTTTGACTGCACCAAACTGCACCCACGGGAGAGTTGAGACGCGTGGTACTCAAAATCTGATTGGTACCGCTGTACCGGAACCCGCTATTCTAAAAATGGCGCAATTTTCAAATAGAGTGTTCATTCCACAACAGATTTAATACACAATAAAGAAAATATCATTGAATTAAACATTTAAAATAATTGAATGTTATTAAAAATCACTTTCAGCCATATATATTATACAAATTTCCATAAATAATATTTGTTAAATAAATACATATTGTAGATTGGAAGCAAAAATTTGGTTGGATAATGTTATATATACAAAGAAAGTAAAAATAAATTGTAGGAAAGGATGAAGATTTGTTCAATTTTACAAAAGCAGTGTTAAATCATTTTCTTTTCCTCACTGGTGAACTCTGAAATAATGTTGGAATTGCATCTTTTATGATTTGTCACTTTCTTTCCAATCTGCTCGATTCATATTCTAAATCCACAATTCTCGAAGTTTGGGAACTCGCGAAATTTGCTTTTGGAAAACCCCGTTTTTACATGAATTATTGCAGTATCAAATACAGCAATTTACCATTTTTGCAAAACACTTATATCTCACAGAAATATTGTCAATATTTTGCCTTGGAAAGCAGGTTATACACAACCTCTCTTTCACTTCTTCATTAATCACAAAACTCGCATATCACACTTCACACATCATATAGCTTCAATATAAATAAACTAAGAAAAGTATGTTAAAATAAATAATGGACCTGCATTATGCAGTTTTCATTTTTAATCCTTTTGCTTAAACACGAAAAATTCTCGATGTTCGCTCGCGTGCTGTCACGTATTGCGCTACACGTCATTTTCAAACTTTTCGCGCCGCAGTGAAATATCAAGTTCCGCTACAGCGGCGAGCATTGGAGGAGGAAACGCGTCTTAAATCTCCCTAGAGGATCTCTAGGCCATAGGGGTACAGAGAGTCCAGAGACGTGTGGAAACCTAGTGTCATTCTCGCTGATTGTCTCAGTTTTCTTATACATATACTATAGATATGTAGTTTATATATATATATATATATATATACTACACTACACTATAGATAACCAGTGCTTAAAATGGCGGCATCCGGCTAGGTTGCCACACTGTCTCTGGACGCAGTTATCCCTGGTCGTTACGGCGAAGGCCGTGGTGTGGCGCAGCTGTCGTCTGGCGGTATATTCAAAGATACTACGTTTGTTTAATATACAATTTTTTCATAATTTTTAAATCATCATGATGCATATGACATTATGACTTAAATATACTATTTTTCTTCCTACGCCGTAGATCAATAAACACAGTCGAAGTCCAAAATTTCAATCAAATGCACAGTTTTCGTATGTCGCAATGAATAGACTCAATTTTTTTGCAGAATCTACGAGAAATGTCTCGACAATGACTACTTACTATCATTGTTTTCAAATTAACAACAACTTTTAATTATTTAAATCATATTTTCAAGCAGATTCACATTTTCAACATTATCCCACGAATAGCCCCATTTTTTGCAGAACTAACACTCAAGATATTTTGTGGATTATATTACTCACATTTTTGTTTGTCGTTAAAATAATCCAAACCTTTTCTCAATTAGAAAAATATGACAAGAAGGAATACTGCCGTACAAGGTAAAAAGATACATATATGACATTGCGGTTTAGGGTTATTCTCTTAAACTTGGCAATGGAAAAGTCGACCTAAGCGACAATGTCACTTATGTACCTTTTTAGATTGTACGGCAGAATACTTAGCAAGACATTTTTGGTTGATTCTGCAAAATAATTTATATTTATCATGGACAAATAGTTAAACTGTGAATTTGTTTATAAACATTGTTTAAATAATGAAAAGTTCATTGTGACATACAAAAATTGTTTTTGTTTATAAAAATTATTCAAATAATTTCTAAGCAGATTCTCTTAAGAATAGCAATTAGGCATTAATTTCGTCTCATATTTTATATAAAAAAATATAAATTTCAAACAAATAATAATTTCGAATCACAAGATAGTTATTTTACTGACTTCCTAGCAAATGTCAATAATCGGCAATTGTTTAAAAAGTAAACCACAGATATCGCAACACATATTTTTGTTACTACATATCACTAGCAAGATAGTTTGTAGACAATCAGAAAAAACATATATCAGGCACACAAAAAAAAAGTATGCGGAGCCAAAAAAAGTGACCTAAATAGCATTTTAGTATTGATCTAGTATAGTCAAAATCTGCATTGGTTGGAATTTTCTGCTTACCAGTTTTTTTTTTTCAATTGAGTTTGAATTTTTAGTTTAGGTCAAATCATCCCAACTAGGGAAAGTAGTTTTTTTTCACTGTAAGATACATTTTTGATAGCCCTTATGATCAGAAACATTTCCCCAGGTTTTGGTCGCAAACAAATTGTACTTTTGTTATATAAAAAAAAAAAATTGCACATTATTCTACATTTTTTCTGGAAAGAAGTGCAAAAAGAAATACTAAGTATATAGTAGTTTCTATCATTTCACGGAACAGAAAGTTTTTAGTGCGACGTGGGACCACTCAGAACGTGTAATACGTTTGTCTATTTAAATGAATAGTAATTACTATTCTTTTAAATGAAGTTCAATTTGTTTATAAACAGTTGATATATTTTCAAACAAATTAAATGTCTTTATATACGGAAGAAAGATTTCTGGAACGTACGTTTTTAAATTAAAATTTCAAAGTAAGAATAATCAAAATTCGTTTAGCCGTTCATGGGGAAAAATTTGGGCATGTTGTAACATCAAATTTTCATGGTCAACAACTTTTGCAAAAAATCTTGTCTGACTCAAAATCTGAAGAAATTTTTCCGAACATAAGGATTATTAAAAAATTTATTTAACAGAGAACAAACAGTGGCCCTAAACTAAAAATTTAAACTCAAATAAAAAAAAATCTGCCCGCTTCGCGGTAACATTATCATCGTGCGCGGCTCGCTTCGCTCGCAAGATTGAGCGTGCCCAGGGCGCACGGCTGTTGGATCTCGCGCTACGTGCTCGGACGTATTTACATCGCGCTTTACGCTCGGTTCCTCTAGATTTTTGTACTTCGTGTTCGACTTCGATGGAAAGAAAAAGTTTATCAGCAAATACTATAAAATTATCAAAACCTCTCCATATCGCTAATCGGGCTCGATATTTGATTTAAAAATTATTTGAACCTTGCGTTCCACGCTCGGTTCTATGCATCGTATGATAGAAACAAAAAGTTTGAGCGGAATAAGATAGCCATGCCTGAGAGCCTGTCTCCATGGCGCTTGCAATTTTGCACCCAGTCCACATTCAGTATATCTGTCAAGCCTGAGAGCCTGTCTCGAGGCGTTTGCAGTATTGCAAACAATCACACAGTCAGTAAGTAAGTTTGTCATGCCTGAGAGCCTGTCTCGAGGCGTTCGCAATGTTGCAAACAATCCATCAGCAGTATGGTTGTTATATCTGAGAGCTTGTCTCGAGACGTTTGCAGTGTTGAGAACAGTCACATAGTCTGTGAGTAAGTTTGTCATGCCTGAGAGCCTGTCTCGAGGCGTTTGCAATGTTGCAAACAATCCACCATCAATATGTCTGTCATGCCTGAAAGCCTGTCTCGAGACGTTTGCAATGTTGCAAACAATCACACAGTTTGTGAGTTTGTCATGCCTGAGAGCTTGTCTCGAGGCGTTCTCAATGTTGCAAACAATCCATTAGCAGCATGGTTGTTATGCCTGAGAGCTTGCCTCAAGACGTTTCCAATGTCGAGAACAATCACACAGTCAGTGAGTAAATTTGTCATGCCTGAGAGCCTGTCTCGAAGCGTTCGCAATGTTGCAAAAAATCCACCATCAATATGTCTGTCATGCCTGAAAGCCTGTCTCGAGACGTTTGCAATGTTGCAAACAATCACACAGTCTGTGAGTTTCTCATGCCTGAGAGCTTGTCTCGAGGCTTTCTCAATGTTGCAAACAATCCATTAGCAGCATGTTTGTTATGCCTGAGAGCTTGTCTCAAGACGTTTGCAATGTTGAGAACAATCACACAGTCAGCGAGTAAGTTTGTCATGCCTCAGAGCCTGTCTTGAGGCGTTTGCAATGTTGCAAACAATCCCACAGTTAGTAATCAAGTTTGTTGTGCTTTAAGCCCATGCTCCCCTCGCTAACCCACAATCCGGCTCGAAGGACCAAAGATGTTACTGAGATAATGACGGACTGGCATGAAGTAGCAAAGGAATCACGTTTGCCCATGTTAAAGTCGACGAAAAGGAACAAGACAATCTATGTCCGTTATTACTAAAAACTTCTAAATACCTTTTATCGATTCAATCCGAGATATGAGTCCCTGAGCCTATTCAACAGAGCACTCCTTTTGTACCCAAAAAAGGTGTTGGTTGTTTTGGAAAATTATCTAAGATGCAGCCTCCGGAAGCTATACGACCACGATCGTTCACCGAACGATCGATCCCGACTCGTCACTTCCCACAACACCAGAATATGATCGAGTCGGGAAATCGCTTAACAAGGAAAGCCAGGAAAAGGTCCAAACCTGCTCAACAAGGAAACCTTACGCTACTGCCTGAGTCCCCACTCTAACGAAAAGACAGCGTCCGAAACTCAAAAACAGAGGGAAGACTTCGAAGAGAGTGAGCATTGGACGGAAACTATTTAATGATCAATGAAATCTGAAGGCCACTTAAAAGGAGAACAATGAAATCAAACAAATTATTAACAACTTGATTGAGCCCAAAGAAGTTGATGTAAAAAATTTGTTGTGCTTTCCAGACTGAAAAATGTAAAAAAAAGTAAGGAATTTCGGGCACATTAAGAAGAGTACGATCTACGGTTATAAAAAAGATATTAAAGCGATTCAAACTCCAAACTGTAATAGATACGCTCTGTAATTATTTACAATCTCCCGGAAGGATGTAATTGTTTTATTTTTGTGGAAATCGCGATATTTTTAGACACTTTTTTGTTGGAAAACAAGTGTCAGAAAACAGCGGGGATCCTTTTTTTTTGCTTCCGACAACTCGTGCCTTTCTTCGACTCGTGCTTCTGAACTCTTGCTTAGACATTTGACCCCTCCTACGACCAGGGCCGTATCTCTCTAAGTACAGTACCATGGACTTTTAATATTTTTAGAAAAACCAGCGCCATTTTGTTATTGTAAAACTTTTTTCAAATTTTCGGGGGGATTTCGAAATAAGACAATAAAATATTTCAGAATCAGAAAGGAGACGATAAATATATATAAATAAGGAGAAAAAATTGGGTTTTCATTTGAGAAACAAAGCACAACATTGAAATACGCGTAACTTCGTACATATTATTTTCTGAAAATTGGAAATTCGGTTCAAGGTTTATTAAAATTTTTGGTGAAAACAATCTACTACTAAATTTTTGTTGAGAATTCAGGTTTTTTGGTTAAAATGTTTATTATTCGGATAAAATTCAATTTTTTTGTTAAAAGTCTTGCTAGAAAATTGAATTGTTATGTGGAAAATTCTTCTCTTTTCTTTCGAAACTCATCTTTTCAATACCTTTTGCTTGAGGATTCAACCCATTTCAAAGAAATTGTATTTTAGTTTAAAAATTTAATAATATGGTTGACATTTTCTTCTCTGTTCGCTGAAAAATAATTTTTAGTTGAAATATCAATTATTACATTCATCGTCGAAAATGTACCAATATAAAATATATAAATTATACATCTTGTCGAAAATTTAACTGCTTTGTGGAAAATTTGACTCTTTTGATGAAAATTCTTTTTGTTTATGAAAAATAATTTTTTAGCTGAAAATTCAACTGTTTCATTTGTGCTTGAGAATTGATATTTTTACTTCTATCTATTAGAAATTTGCGCATGATTCGTCTATATATTTGATATATTCCGTTTGAAAGGACTTCAGTCCTGGATATATATTTTTAATGGGTCGACTCGGGAGTAGAAATAAAGATTCTTTGTTTATAAAATATTGAATTTCAAAAAGAGGATTTATTTAACCCTTCTAAAAATAGTGTACATAAAAAAAATCAGTTCTAAGACTCGTAAGTCTACCTAGCATATAATATTTCTAGCTATTGGCCGATAATAATTAATATTTGGTAAAGTATTCTTGACTATCACTATAAGTCTACATTTACTCAAAATCTGTTTATCAAAGTTCTTTATTTTCTCCTTATTTTTCAATGAGAGAATCTATGTCTCGATATAAGCCTATAAATGGTTACATATATATGTTTTTACATTTAAGTTAGTGGAGATCCTCACACTGTTATTCAAGTATTCCAAAGAAAGTCCTTTTTCTATAAAGAAAAAATTTTCTTAATATGAAAATTTTACTATTTTTGCATTCGCATAAAAATCAAAATTCAAAATCTTTATTGAGTGACCAAAGTGGAAAATGTCTACACTTGGAAAATCGTATTCAAATCAATTTTATCGCAGAGAGATCGCTTCGATGCGGATCTAGCAGTTTATTTGCTGTACACAAGCTTAACAGTTTACGACTCGGTGTCGACGTTACAACCCTCTAGCCTGCCGTGTCTGCTGTTAAGATATTCGGAAGAAAACTAACTTAGAGTTGAGTCACAATTATTTCTCTCAGACTCTAGAAATTAGGTTCCCCTGATGCACAGGAAATTTCCTGTAGATGAGTTTAATCGTTGCCCTTTAAAACCTCGTGCATCAAGCAGGAAGACCTTTCGGCGCTTATATCCCTCGTGCTCGGTTTCGACGGTACAACCCTCTAGCCTGCTCGTTAAGAATATAAGCTTAGGTGCGGTCGACGCTCGGCTTCAGGAATACAATTCCTTAACCTGCATCCGGTATGCCCTAGATTCTTCCTGCTCGCCAAGCAAGCCCCCCAAGTGTCGCTCTAAGCTCTCGCAACCCTTTTTAAAGGCGAGCATCTCCATGCTCGCGATCGCGTTGCGTGGGTAGGAACGGCCGCGACTGCGCATTGCATTAACCCCTTCGCGCTGAGGCCCTGTTTCAGTTAAGTGAGAAAGGTTGCAAGATACAGGGGCTGAAAGAGCACCTTACAACTGCCCCCATTTGAATCAAAAATTTTTGCTCAGAAATACATCAAAAAAATTTGTGATTCAAATCAAATTCAAAGTGTCGACATTCTTTTACCTGATCGCCTCAGTCGATGATCTTAAAATATTTGAGGAACTTGTGTCTGACGTAGAAATAATCTTGAAGGTTATCGTAAATTAGCCTTTGTCTCATGGGTCGGTCGTAGAGATTTAGTTTGACTTTAAGACTTTAAGACACGGTAGAACCTTCGTAGTGGCTCCTTATTTTCGTCCTAAATATCCGCATACACTTTGTCCTGTCTGCTCATTTTCCTTTCCGTTAGCTTCCTTCTTTTGGCAGGTCGAGTCTCTTTCTCCTCCTCTAGTAACCCTGAAGGGTCGTCGCTGGGTTCTTGTCCAACGCTTTCACCAGGCCAATCTTCGTCTTTGATCTTTCGCACTTTGCTTTGCTCGGGTACATTTGATTTCTGTGTGAATTCCAGCAAATGTATTTCCTTCAGTACAGCTTCTTCTTCTTGTGTAATAATTTGCTGTATCATGTCATCACAGACCGTTCTGACGTCCATTTCGAGAAAAACTGCCTCATCGGTGTTCGTGGCTTGCTTTCTCACGTCCTTTACAAATTTGGGTGTTTGTGTTAGTACAATTTTTGAATTTTCAGCGGGCACAGCACTATTTCTTGCTCTTGTGGGTCTTCCTGGACGGCCATAGATTGCTTGGTAACCCATTTCCAAGACGATGGTCTCACACATTATATTTCCTTCAATGGGCGTTTGTGTTGCCACAGTCCTTCCCGTGTCTATTAGACGGCAAGTCTGCGTAGCGATTTCCATTGCGTTTTCTTCGTTTGGTAAATTTTCTTTCGTTTGCTTCGGATAAGCTCTCGAAGAGTACTGACCTCCCTCAAATTTTGAGTTTTTATCATAGTTGCAGTCCTTCCTCTTTACCCCTTTCCCCCTCCAGGGTCCTGAGGCTTCATACTACCTGACTTGTTTATGGGTTTCTTCCTTGCGGGGGAGTAGGCTGTAGCAGCTTGGTCCTTTTCCTCAGATCGCTCTTTTTCAGTGCCTGTTCTGTTTCTCTGTCTAAGCTAAGCTTTTGTTCTGTTATATCCAGGTTTCTCACTTCTTGGTTATTGTGGATGCTCATTATCGATGGCCCTTTTTCCTTTTCCCAGTCCATGTCAGGTTGAACTCGACTCAGGATATCTGCCACGATATTCTCTTTTCCAGGACAATGCTCAACGGTAATTTGATAATCTTGGATCGCAAGCATCCATCGTGTTAATCTGGCATTTCCAAAATGACACGTTTTTAGAAAAGTTAGCGCCATATGATCCATTCGATTTATTATTTTTTCTCCAGCTAGATAGGTCCTAAATTTTTGTAGAGCCCAAACTATTGCTAGCAACTCTTTTTCTGTTGTAAAATATGAGAGTTCTGCGGCCTTCAAGGTCCGACTTGCTAGTGAAATAATCTCCTTTTGATTTTGTAGATTCTTTTGGTACAATACGGCTCCAAGGGCGTAGTCACTTGCGTCCATCTCTAAATAAAATTCTTTCTTTGGATCAGGCAAGTATAGTAGAGACGTCTGACAGTACAAATTTTTTATCTCTTTGAAGCTTTTTTGTATATTTTTACTTCATTCCCATTTGGCTCCCTTTTTTATAAGAGCCAAGAGCGGTACGGTTTTCTCAGCATGTTGTTGGTTAAATTTAGAGTAAAAATTGATTAATCCTAAGAAACCTCTTAATTGTTTTATGTTTCTTGGAGGTGGAAAGTCTTTTATTGCTCTGAGCTTCTCGGGATCTGGACTAATTCCTTCAGTTGTTAAGATAAATCCCAAAAATTTTGTTTCTTTTCTAAAGAAATGAGATTTCTCGAGATTTAACGTAATTCCAGAGTTGCTGAGTCTTTCTAAAAGTTCTTCCAAGTGTGACAGATGTTGTTCATGAGATTCCGATGTAACCAGGGTATCGTCCACGAAAGTGGTAATGTGGTCACCAATTCCTCTCGGTGTGTGTTCTAGTCCTCTTACCAGAGCCGCCGTGCTTGTCTTCAACCCAAAAGGAACGACCTTAAATTCGTAGCTCCTTCCTTTACTTGAAAGGCAGTATATTTTCTTGAGTCCGAGTGGAGTGGGACTTGCCAGAAGCTGCTGGTCAGCTAGACATAATTTTTGTCCCTTTACATTTTTGAAACAGAACTTCCGCCGGTTCCGGGCATTCCCAATCCTCTTCCATGATCTCATTTAATTTTCTTGCATCTAGGCAAAGTCGAACAGTACCATCTTTCTTCACCACTGTTACGAGTGGATTAATGTATGGACTATCCGATCTTTGAATGACACCGGCATCCAACATTCGTCGAATTTCTTCGTGAGGAAGGTTGCTAGATACAGAGGCTGAACGAGCACCTTACACGTTTATATATTATATTTCCATATGTTTCATTGAAAATGCATATATTTAATAGAAAATCGAACTATTTGGTGTAATATTGAACTATTTTGTTGAAAATGCGTTTTCTAAAATTAATTTCTTTAGCTGGAAATTCAACGGTTCAATTTTTGCTTGAATGTTGATCTGTTCTAGTTGAAGAGTTAACGACTTGCCTTAAAAGTGACACTTTTTAGTTAAAAATCCATTTCTTGGTTAAAAATATATATATTTTGCATACAATTTAACCGTTTTGTGGAAAATGTAAATATTTTGTAGGAAATTCTTTTTTTTTCATTGAAAATCAATTTTCCCAGTTGAAAAATCAACTGTTACATTTTTAGTTTACAATTTATTTCAATATGTGAAGATTCAATAATAAGGCTAAAAACTTACATTCGTGATTTGAAAATCTAACTATTTTGTTAAAAGTATATGCATTTTCTTCTTGATACTGTATTAATCAATTAATTAATTAATTAACGAAACAATTGCCTTTTGTAATATCTTCAGTGAAAGCACCGCCGTTTTCTCAATATTAAATCTTTTGGAAATTTTTCAGTGCATTTCAAAAGAAGATGATAAACTCTATCAAAGTCGGGAAGAAAACGAGCAAGAGCTCAATGTAGAGAAAAGGAAACGAGCAACATCTCACTCAAGAGAAAAAATGGTCCGCGAAGAAAGTTACCTAAAAAAAAAAAATCTGCCCGCTTCGCGGGCACATTCTCATCGCGCGCTTCGCGCGCGGCTCGCTTCGCTCGCAAGTTTGAGCGCGCCTAGGGCGCGCGACTGTTGGATCTCGCGCTTCGCGCTCGATCATATATTTATCTCGCGCTTCGCGCTCGATTATGTATTCACCTCGCGCTACGCGCTCGGGCGTATTCACATCGCGCTTTACGCTCGATTCCTCTAGATCTTTGAACTTCGTGTTCGACTTCGATGAAAAGAAAAAGTTTATTTCTGAATATTAGAAAATTATCAAAACCTCTACATATGAAGTGATTGTTAAATTTGTTTTTATTTTAGACTGAAAAGGAAATTTATTTACTCAAGGTTCTATCGACCTTAAGGAACACATTCTCATCCAGATACTCGCGCTTCGCGCTCGATATTTGATTTCAAATTCATTTGAACCTTGCGTTCCACGCTCGGTTCTGTGCACCGTATAATAGAAACAAAAAAGTTTGAGCGCACTTACGGCGCGCGATTTGGGCGTCGCGCTTCGCGATTTGTATTTGATTTCAAATCAAGAATAATTATATAAATTAAGCGACAAATTTCATTAGTTAAAATGTTATTTTAGATTTTCCGTCTTTCAAAAAAGTTATTTTTTTCATTTTGAATATATTCTTACAACGAAAATGGATTTTTCCAAAGTTTTCCAAAAATTTGATTTCTTTTACTGTCAATGTTATTTTCACGAATAAAATAAAAACTATGCGTCCTATCGAAACATGATGGATAACAAATTTGTACCTCTTCTTTGAATGAACAAATGTTGTCTTGGTCATGTTTTTCGTAGCTTGTGTAATTCGTCTAAAATTTTATTTTTTTATTTTCAATGCTGTTTTTTATGAATAAAACAAAAACTACGCGTCATATCAAAAAGTGAATAATAACAAATTTGTAGATCTTTTTTAGGTGCATAATTTTGGCCCAGTCATCTTTTGTCGTATCTTGCATAGTTTCACAGCAAAATGGAATTTTTGATTTCTCGTTATTTTGTTGTGCGATCAGAATTTAAATTTTTTATTTTTTGAAAAATTCAAAAAGTTATTATGAAAATATTGCAAGGTGTTCAAAAATCAACGTTTTTCTTCTCTTGACTTTTTTTCATAACGTGCGTTTTTCGGCTTAAAATGTTCATTTTCGTTTGTTTTTTGGAATTTTGAAAATGCTATAACTCTGGTAATTTTTTTTTTATCTGAAAAGGTCATTAGGATATTTTTTTCCTCTTTTTGCTTACTACTAACAACCGTCCATAGAATTTCCAAATCTTAAAAAAAAGTGTTCTCAAAAATTTTCAAAATGTGCTCACTTTTTGAATTTTCATCCGAAATAGCTGGTTAACGAACTTGTTCTTTCTTTTTAGGCCCTAAAAAAGTGTGCCAAAGCACAACCCAATCGGATTATTTTTTCGAAAGTTATCGTGCCTACAGACAGACAGACAGACAGACAGACAGACAGACTGACAGACACCTTGGTAAAAACCTTTTTTTCTGGCTCAGGGGGTCTCAAAACGTGGAGATTTGATGAAAACCGACCAAGTCAAATTTTACATAAAACCAATACCTTCTCATTAGAATGAGAATGTAAAAATTGATAGCAGTTCGAACTCGAAAGTTCATTACCTCACTACCCGATTTTTTTTTTCGTAGACACATCCCCACTACTTAAATGTTGGCTTGCGCGCTCCGCTTCGATCTCCCGTCCTGTAAAATTGAGCTTTGACGCATTAGGTCCCTTTCTTCGCAGACGGTTACGGATACGCAATTTTATGTCACGAATGAAAGAGATACGGCACTGGTCGGAGTAGGCGTCAAATGTGTGGACAAGAGTTCAGAAGCACGAGTCGAAGGAAGGCACGAGCGGTCGGAAGCAAAAAAAGGATCCCCCTGTATTCTGACACATGTTTTCCAATAAAAAAAATGTCTGAAAATATCGCGATTTCCACCAAAAATAAATCAATCACATCCTTCCGGGTGATTGTAAATAATAAATTAAAGAGCCTATCCATTACAGTTTAAAGTTTGAATAGATTAAATATCTTTATTAGAACCGAAGATAGTACAGTCGTACTTTTTTATAATTTTCATAATATAATTAAAAAATAAATAAATTTATAGATAAATAAAATAATAACATAATTTTCAACAATTTTCATTATTTCTCAAATTTGTCAACTGAATTTTGTTCACAAATGTTTTTCTCATATTCATGAATTTTTTCAAATTTTTCTCATTGCCTCTTGTATAAGAAATATTGCTCTAAACTTGACTCTTCTTAAATGTGCCCAAAATTCTTTACTTTGTTTATATTTTTCAGTCTGCAAAGCACTAAGTTTTGTTTACATGAACGTCTTCGGGCTCATTTACGTGGAACACTTGCAGCTTTCAAATGAGTATTTACTTATTACTCTAGCATTTTTCTCGGCTGAGTTGTGAAACTTCAAAGGCAGATGCCTATAATTTTTGCGCCGATAGTAGTGTTTTCTTCAAAATTAAAGTCAAATTTGTCTTGCCTTCTAGCTCGAAAAACGTTTTTTGTATCACCTTGATGTACAGCGACAATGCACTGTGATACACTGTCACTGAAAAACGAACAAATTTTCACATTGCAAAAATCTCTAACGCTCAATTCGCAACAAGCCGCAGCACCATAACTGTAATCCGAAATTTGTTCGAAACTTGTCCGGTCGAAGGAGCACGAAAATTAATGCGAATATCATCCGGTAGAATTCGAAAGTTGTACGGTCTGATGGAGTCGATCAGTCCGGGTTAGATCCGGTTGAGTCCGTATTTTGTACGGTCTGACGGATGCTATCAATCCGGATGGTGCCCGGGACGACATTCAGATTCTATACCGGTGTATTTAAAAATTTTGCGGTTGAAGTAGAACGAAAAAAATAATAAATATGTATATTTTCCGGTAGAATCCGAAAGTTGTACCGTCTGACAGATTCGATCAATCCGGATTGTATCCGATCATGTATATTTTTTGTGCGGTCTGACGGACCACCTAAATGTTATATAACGAGGTTATACCGTAAGGTCAACTTCATAATCTTTGATATTAGTCATAGAGAAGCGTGAGTGCAAGTAAGACACTAGTAGATGGCGCATAAGAGCATCTCTTCCGCACTTATGACTATGGCTTCTATGAATTTGGCCTCACTGTTTAAGCAGTTTACACACGAGAAATGCATTGTTCATTTATTTGACGCACACAAACCTATTTCTATAGCTTAACTTAACACTACTGCATATATAACGCACTTCACTAACGCAGAGTATCGCACGCTGAGGGCACTTTCGCACGATTGCAGATCAGCAGATTGCATGCAGAAAGTTCACAAGAGTGAAAGAGACAGGCTGTTCTCCGTCTCTTTCACTCTTGTGGAATTTCTGCATGCAATCTGCTGATCTGCAATCGTGTGAAAACGCCCTGAGTATATCGTTCGAAACGGTCCTTATATACTAAGCAAGACAATTTTTAGAGTTTGTGAGAAACGACCAGTGCTGGGCCGAAAATCATTGGTGCCCTGAGTCATATTTAATTTTTTTTTGCTGAATCCGAAACTTATCCGAAATTTTTAGCAAGGTTATGTATATGGTCTGGTGAATGCGAGTAGTCTGAATTGTGTCCAGTCAAGTCCGTCCTTTGTACGGTCTGCCGGATGCGATAAATCCGGATTGTGTCCACCCTCACAGCAAGGGATATCGGTGGAATATCCCATTTATCCCCCACGATATCGCAGGCATATCCCAGCAGATTCCAGGGACATCACGAATGATATCCTACGGGGCGGAAATCTCGATATCCTTGGAATGTCCCAAAGATATCTCAGAATATGCTGAGGATATCCCATTAATGTCCCAATTTTTAAAGTCCGGGATATCTCAAATTCCATAATTCGGGACATCCTAGGATATTCTTACGATGTCCCGTATTTAAAATGCAGGATATGCCAAGGATGTCCCCAAGATGTCCCAAGATATCCTAATTATATAATTCTTTATAATATTATAAAAAATGCATATATGTACCCTTTGCAAATAATTTATACTCACTGTGCTTTGAATAAACAAACACAGCATTATTTAAAAAATATATATTTTCCCAGAGCTACAAAAATGTAGTGCCGTTTTCATAACTTTTCAGTCTAGTCTTTTTCAACACTTATGACATGTTGTTGACCGTATATTCAAAATTTGGCAAAATCATGAAAAAAGGTAAACAAATTTTACATTAGTAGGTATATCAAATTCAATAAATCATGCATGCAAGCCGTGCAAGCTGCAAGTTTAAAAAAATCAGAAGTTTCGAAAAGCCGATCGGCTTTTTCTTAATTATAGTTAACTTAACCTCAAAGGTACACAATATGTATAAATGTATATACTTTAATGCATTTAATTAGTTTAAATGGAAATCAAATCATTAGTCACAAAAGTAATGAACGAAAATTGTTATTCAGTAAAATGAAACATAAAGTAATTAGATAGAACACCAAATTTTTCATGAATTTTATCCATTGCCACGCAGATATATCTAACCTCCAGCGAGCCTCCATATACGTAATACATGTAAAATATACATAAAAATTTATTAAAAGCAATACAATTGTTCTTATATATATATAATCCTTTTTATTTCTTGAATTTTTAATCCCCTAGTAATTAATTAGAATATCAGCAGAATTTTTTATTATAATATCGGGATATTCGTGGGACATTTTACTATGGTATTGGGATTTTCTGTGGACATTCCGTGTGGGATATCGTTCTGTGCAAAGCAGCGGAGGAGGCTGCTGAAACACTCGGCCTTGACTTCAATATCAGGGGTGAGCAAAAAGCATCAAGTCTTATCCATCTTGAATACTCACTCCTGAAGGCCCGGATTAAGAAAGCAGGGGAGAAAAACTTCCGCGAACAGCTCCTCGACAAGAGATTACACGGCATCTTCCACAGAAATGTGGAAGATCACTCGATGTCGTATGAGCTTATGTATGTATGTATGTATAACATTAACCCATTAGCGCCTGAATTAATTTAGGGTTTCAGAATTGCATTTTTTTATATGACTAACACTTCAGGTCTACCTGAGTATGAAATGACCATTGGTTGTTGAAAATTCCGTGGTGAGTCCCCCTGAGCAAGCTTTAGGTTAGTTCGGGCGGTAGCGACAATTGACGCGCAAATTTCAAACAACGTCAAAGTGATGCCATATGGCATCGCTAGGCACTAATGGGTTGCCATTTCCCTTTCAGGGTAAGCGTGACACTACCCGATTCGGGTAGTGTTTCTAGGTGGATAGTTTCTTGTAGTAAATAACTACAAGTGTGGGCTCACCACACTCACGATATGCCAACAACACGCAGTAGTATTATTCCCGAACGGTCACCCATCCAAGTACTAACCGCGCCCAACACTGCTTAACTTCAGTGATATAACGAGAGCTAATTTCTTCAGCGTGGTATGGCCGTTGGCCATATTAGTATGTATGCTTTCCTTAAATCATCCGGATTGCAGTCGGGCACGGAGGGTTTCCTTTTGGCATGTCAAGACGGTGTCATTTTCACTCTAGCATACCGTCGCCACATGTTAGCCAAGATATTCCCGATGATAGCTGCAAAGCGTGTCATGCACATTCGGAGCATTTAGAACACATACTATCTAGTTGTCCAACTCATGCGGGGACGACCTACGTCCAAAGGCATAATGCGGCACTAAGAGTGCTTCATTATCATCTCTGTTACTCTTACGGCATTAGCCCAAATACCGCTCTGCTAAAGGCTCCTAGGGAACTCGAGGCCTGGCATATTTCTCCTTAACTTCGAGAAAAGAACCATGTTCGTTATCGAATTTTTGGCACCAGCTGACAAAAACGTCATAGCCAAGGAGAAAGAAAAGAAAGAGAGGTATAAAGATCTTATAAGGGAGTTTCGACGGTTATACCCGGAATATTCTGTTAAGCTAATCTTAGCCTGAAAAGCATCCCTGAGTGTCAACAAAATGCTGAGACACTTGCGGGGAAATGCAGAAGGCGGTCGTCCTTGGGTCGCTCCGTGTCCTCAGAGTACACGAGATTTTTGCGGGATCATCTTATTGAGTTCGTCGCAGACTGTAACCGCGTATCTCACGGTTGCGAGATGTGGTTACAGCTGAAATTTTACCGCGATTTTGCCTGGAGCAGGTGCAATTTTTCAGATTAGCACACGCTCCCAGCGAACCATTTTCAAATGTCGCGCCATAGAGATTACCAATCACAGCCAAGTAGATGACTGCCACGTCAGTCGTACGTCTTCATGATAAAAAATATTATAAACATCACGACTCACTTTTCAAATGGCCCTACAGTCTCATAAAATACTGATTTCGAATAAAATATGGTACATTACTTCACAAGGACGACTACAAACATTGATCTCCCCGTAAAGGCATATGTCATACTACTCGTGATGTAATATACTGCTATTATTAATTCTAGCAAGATGATTTATTATAAAAATTGATTTACACATTAGTAATTCCAAAAATCGCGCGATTACTAACCACCGATGTGATGTACATATGCGCAGTGCAGTTGGAGATCAGAATTGCTGGGAACATTGTGCCGAACAGGAGTGCATGCAATTGTATCATTATTTTATTAATAATAATCAAGATAATAATCAATTCAATGAAAATGAGGGAAAAGTTTGCTTAGGTTCGAATGGCATAATTTACAAGAGTGAGGGTAACTTTTTACAATACATTTTTTTCAATTTTTATTTTCTTTCACAGCGAATGTACGCAAATAAATTTTGGAAATAAAACAAAAATTAAGGGTGGGAGCCAAGTGGTTGTGAAAAAAATAGTTCAAAATTGAAACGAAAAAAGTGATATATATGTGAAAAGATACCATAAATAGTGCATAAATACATTTTTCGTTACTTTTGTGGCACCGCCTTTTAGCACGAAATTACGAATCTATTTTATTGAAATAATCATGCTTTAGTGTATTGATTCGTCCATGGAACCAAGTATACGAAGTGGCGATATTGTTCTTGCTGAGTACATGACGTTACCAAAACGATACAATAAAGGCGACATAATTATTGCAAGAAGTCCAGATAATCCACTCTTCTATACGTGTAAAAGAATCATTGGTTTGCCTGGAGATAGACTGTTTCGTCAAAACTCACTGCAATATGTGAGTTTTTTTAAAAAATGGATATAGAAATCTAGAAAAAATTTGAATAACAATTATATATTTATAAACTGTTTTCAATTTGTTACCCTTTTTAGGTTCCTTTAGGGCATGTTTGGCTAGAAGGTGATAATCATGAGAGTAGTGATTCTCACAGATATGGACCAGTTCCTCAGGGTTTGTTGGTTGGTCGTGCAGTGTGTGTTTTGTGGCCCTTGTCTCATATTTCACGTCTTTATAAAGGAAAATAGTATCTACCAAACTCATGCTATTGTGCTATGTAAATAAATGTCTTTTATCAGCATAATTTTTTGCCTTGCTTTTATTTTAGATTTAAATTAAACGCGTTGAAATTCAATTTGAATTGGCCGCCAGAAATAAAACCCTGAAGAAAAGAATTATGTATTTCCACTCCAAGGGTACACTGTAAAAAAAATCAACGAAATTTTACATCGCCAGATGGCGGAAATAAGAGGACCCTGCACGAACGTGGCAACTTTCCGCCACGAAAGGTAAAATCCCACTCTACTGGGAATTTTAAAATGTCGATCGTAACATTCCCACCTAGTGGTAAATTTCGAAGCTGCTAATGGATTTTTACCTACAGCGAGTTGCTAAATTCACAAAATAATACGTAATATTCAGTAAACGATTAGTAAAATTACTTTCGGGATGCGGAAAATTTGTGTTTCAAAGAATAAAATAAATTAGACATTAAATTTCAATTTGTTGTTATTTATTTGTATTAAGACGAAAGATACATCAATCAAAACGTTCAAAAAGGTTGCAGGTGAAACTTATAACAAATGCGATTGGTTTTATGACATCTGATTGTGATTCGGATCGACTGGATTCCAGGCTACGACGTTGCACTGTCTTGCGTGCTTTGGAGCTAAAAGAGAATAATGGTTAAGTCTTTAATTGCTCTATGCACATTTTTTGATGTACCTAATTTTGGCAGTATAACCTACATTTATTGTATTTGGAATAATCTGTAGATTACTCCAAATACAATAAATTGGGGTTATGTTTTTGTACAAGCACTTCGACACGTTTCCATCTTTTCCTACATATAAGTGTATTCAAATTCACTTACCTTTCAATACTCTTCAACTTCAAAAGACGAATAAATAATCATTAATAATCATAAATCGCGAAATGCGAAACACTATATATGAATATATAATAAATTTTATTGAACAATTGCAGCATATTACAACGATTGCAACACATTAAAACGGTTGAAAATTTAAAATCACATAATTCCAAATGTAAAATTACCGACACATAGTTATATATTCCGCTTGGTACCGTGGTAACCTGCTACTTTAGTTCGTAAGATTACAACTACAGTCAGCGGAAAATTACCACGCTAGAGCAGGGTCCTTTTATTTCCGGCGACCGACGATGTAATTTTCACCAACTGATGTGAAATTGCATGCGCTGCCGCGGCATATTTTATGCATCAGTGAAATTTTACCACAACAGAATATGTGAAATTTCGAGTTCATTTTTTAGGGCCCGAGCATAATGGGTACCCGAACTCGAAACCTGAACCCAAAGATATCTCTGTCCTTTTTTACCGTTGCTGTGGTAAAAAAGGACAGAGTTATCTTTGGGTTCAAGTTTCGGTTTCAGGTCTCCATTGTGCTCGGGCCCTTACAGTGTACGTTCAAGACGGCCACACGGGTGCACCTAAAGCCGTTCAGCGACGCTGGGGGGAAACTCGCTTCATGGTGACGTCCCATGGCAGCGTCAATGTTGGCGCAAAACGCAAAACGTCAAATTACTAGATATTTCAACCAATGATATTCTCCTAGTATTCTACAGAAACACAGTCATTGGCTGTAACGTCTGGTGCTTTAAGCTTTTGCGATTGGCGCCAAGTTTGACGCTGTAATGGGACTTACCTTAACGCGCTGAACGTCAAATCACTAGCTAGTGTCTTCTAGCGACAAAAATCTTCTGAAGAATGTAGTCGCCTTTATGACTGCGTTATTTTGCGTTCCCGTCGTTCCGATTGTTCATTATTGTCCGCCAACTTGTAACATAACCAACAATATTTCAATATTGTCGTCACTGTCGATTCCTATTATTAAAATAATACCTGATAATACACAAAGTGACAGAAAATGGCTGCGTGCTTACTCTTTTCACAACATTTGCAAATAATCGGCGTTTTGACAGAATTTTCTTTTGTCGGTTTTGCGTTGTGCGCGACGCAAAGCATCAAATATTTTGTCTACTGTCCCATGATAGCGCAAAACTGCAATCTATATTAGCAATACAATGGAATAACCAATGGCGGCACGTGCTTTCCATGAGAGCTGCTGGGAGTGTATTTTTCATTCGCTATGAAAATGCGGGGCTAAGTTTTGCGCCATCATGGGACATAGACAAAATATTTGATGCTTTTCGTTGCGCACAACGCAAAACCGACAAAACAAAGTTCTGTCAAGTATAAAGGCGGCTACAGTTGTCACAAGATTTTTGTCGCTAGAAATCACTCGCTAGTGCTTTGACGTTTTGCGCGTTCTCGGGTGAATCGTTCAAGACTCATCACAGGAAAGAGTGGGGGTCAAGCGGGTGCGGGATCGCGTAAAAGGATTCTCTATTGTCAACAGACAATTTTTGTGAAGTCCAAGTTCGTAAAGTCAAAACATTGTTGGATAATCGATCCTCACGGAAGGAATATGTTGTCTCCGGATCTTTTTTTTTTAATGAAAGTACTTTTTACATTAAAAATAACTTTCCTTTACATTTTTCATAGAAGGAGGTATAATGCACATATTATTTTTAATCATTTTTGGAACGAAGTGTGTAAACATCTGATCATACGGACGCGAAATTTCGTCTATAGGCGAAACTAAATTATTCGGCTACGGATAACTTTACCTGAAGTGTTTACTCAAGCTATACTTAAAAATTTTCCGTAAAATGTATTTAATTAAATTGTGTAAATCTTTTAATGTTATACTTTTGATAATACAGGTCAATTTCACGCTTTACAGCAGTTTAACCTAACTTTCAAACTTTTTAAACTTCTTTTGTATCCTGCACACATATATTTCATTAATTAGATTAACTTGTTTATTTTTTATTGCATGGCAAATTACAACTTTCTTCTTCTGCTCTTCCATTTCAATATTAATAACAAAATCACATAACCTCAGATTCACGCCTTCACAATTCACACTTGGCGCCAAAATTTCCTTGTGCCGTCCAGCGCAACCAGTTTCCTAAACTCCGCCCCCTTTTCTGGTTCACACAGCGGTTCACACGGGTGGTCGTCTTGAACGTACCCCATAGCTAGCGAACTTCACTTCGTCGACTGCTAAAGGGAAAACAATGGCACTACATGCATGGGACAAAAATCTATTTTTCTAAAAGCTTCGTAATAAATAATAATGATAATCATTTTATCATTTCATTAAATAGTTCTTAAAAAATTAAAAAAGAATTTTCAAATACACTTATTTAGAACAAATTAGTTTTTAAGAAGATGCTAACAAAATAGGGCCAAAATGGACCAAATCCTATGCATTTGGTCCATTGTTTTCCCCATAGCACTCAACAAAGTGAATGAAGCTGGTGGTTAAGTGAAATGAACTATTTGGGGGTTTTCATTTAATCACCAGCTAACTTGACTTTGTTGAGTGCTGAGGGACCACAATGGGCAGTGCCTTTTAGGTGCCATTCAATCAGTAGGGAACCTTATTTTGTTAATATCTTCGTCAAAAATAGTTTTTTCACTAAAGGTCTACTTGGAAGTTAGTTTTTATTTATCAAGAACTATTGAATAAAATGGTAGTAATTATGATCTATTACGATGATATTACAAAAAAAACTTTGTCCTGTGCATCTTTTTCCATTGTTTGCTAGATCAATCTAAAAATCTATTCCCCCCTCCCCCACATTACTCCCTTCTTCACCGAGCGAGTCACGTTTACCCCGAAAGGGAAATGGCTTAATGGTATAATACTAAATTTATGAGGGTATCTTGAAGTAAAATTTAATACAAAATAAGGAACAAATATTAAAGAAATCATGATAAATAAAATTTGTATTTCATTTTGCAATATCTAAATCAGGGATGTCCAACGCGAGAGCAGAAGAGTCAAAATCTGTCAGTTCGTGATCCCCTCTCTTACCACCTTCGTTGGGGCCATGTGGCGAGCGCGGCGTGTAGAGGGGTCGAGTCTCCTCGGCTGCTGGGCGGACGAAGCCGAACGGCCCCGAAAGACGCCGAAAGCGAACAGCTGCGTTAACATGGCGTGCTTAAGGCGCGAGTATAACGAAATGAGAAGAGGAGAACTGTCGGTAAGGCGCTCGGAGAAGGGGAACAAACGGGAGGAAAGAAGAAGCGTCAGAACCTCGCGTTGGCCATCCCTGATCTAAATAAACAATCCCAGGCTGAGGTATAGGAATAAATATAATATACATTTAATATGATATAGTTGAACTCAATATAGAAAAGTTCGCACTTTGGACTTAATCGAGTGGGAAGCATGAGATACGTGATGAGAATGTGTTTGTTAAAGCCGAAGGAGCTTTAACGAAAGAGGATTCACAATCACCAAATCACAGTTGTCGATGCTTTGACCTTAATTTTTGAAAGGTATGTGCACAATTGTGGGGGAAATGCAAAGACCGAGCGCGTAGTGCGAGGTAAATACATTATCGAGCGCGAAGCGCGAGAACCAACAGTCGCATGCCCTAGGCGCGCTCATACTTGCGAGCGAACCGACCCACGCACCGGTCGCAAGATGAGAATGTGCCCGGGCAGCAGGCAGATTTTTCTTCATTTTATTTGGCAACACAACAGTGCATTTAAAAAGATATTAAAATTTGGATTTCATAATTCACTTCGAAACATAGTTGAGAGTATTAAAAAAAAAAATTAAAATCCATTAAGAATTGTCGGCTCTATGCTGTTTTGGAATAACTTTTGACGTTTTGACCCACTGTGTAGCGGTATGGGGTACGGTGGATATTATAAATAACGTCCGTGTTTGTGGATTTTAATATTAATTTTTACATTAACTAGCTCTTTTTGATTGCAGACAAAAGTAACAGCTATCAAGTTGATAGGGAAATGGATCAAAAGCATGCAACGTCTTGATATCTATATTCATGATCAACTTGATTCAAATTTCAAGATCAATTATCTGTCATAAAATTTCAACTACTCAACACATTATGAAATTATTTGAACCTGGTAGTCCAGGTCTTTTGAATACACCTTCCTAGAGGAAAACGCGTTGTTAACTGAAATTTAAAACATAGGTACTAATAGGTTTTCGAAGGTCTTGTCAATCCAAGAAGTAAAGCCGATAGTCCCGGTGTTTGAAATACATCTTCCCCTAGGAAGTTGTATTCAGAACTGAAGTAGCAGGCATCCTGACCATTTTTCCAAGGTCTCGTCCTATTAAGAACTAAAGCTGGTAGTCCAGGTATTTAGAATATATCTTCTTCGAATAAGGTGCGTTCAGAACTAATGTGGGAGGCACCCTGAATATTTTTGTGCGGTCTCGTCTTCCCAAGAAGTAAAACTGGTATTCCAGGTAATTAGAATAGATCTTCTTCGAGGAAGGTGCGTTCAGAAGTGAAATTTTAGTCACCATCAGCGCTTTTACATGGTCTCGTCAGTCTAGAAAGTAAGCCTGGTAGTCCAGGTATTTGGAACACATCTTCCGCGAGGAAGATCTGTTTAGAAAAGAATTTCAAGGCACCTTAACCATTTTTCCAAGGTATCGTCTTTTTAGGAAGTAAACCTGGCAGTCCAGGTGTTCAAAATACATCTTCCCCTAGGAAATTGTATTCACAAGTGAAGCAGAAGGCACCCTGGCTATTTTTCCGAAGTCTCGTTCTCCTAAGGAGGAAACCTTGTAGTCTAGGTGTTTTGAATACATCTTCTTCGAGGAAGGTGCGTTTAGAACTGAAGCAGGAGGCACGCTGGACAATTTTCCACGGTCTCGGCCTTGTAAGAAATAAACCAGGTGGTCCAGCTGTTAGAATACATATTCTTCGAGGAAGATGCATTTAGAACAGAAGTTTAATGCACCATAACATTTTTTCCGAGGTATCGTCGTTCTAGGAAGTAAACCTAGTAGTCTGGGTGTTCGAAATACATTTTTCATCAGGAAGTTGTATTCAGAACTGAAGTAGAAAGCAGCCTGGCCATTCTTCGAAGGTCTCGTTCTCCTAAGGAGTAAACCTGGTATTCCAGGTATTTAGAATACATCTTCTTCGAGGAAGGTGCGTTCAGAACAGAAATTTTATTCACCTTCAGCGCTTTTCTATGGTCTCGTCAGTGTAGAAAGTAATCCTGATAGTCCAGGTATTTAAAACACATCTTCCTCGAGGAAGTTGTGTTCAGAACAGAAGTTCAAAGCACCCTAACCATTTTTCCAAGGTCGTTTTAGGAAGTAAACCTGGTAGTCCAGGTGTTCAAAATACATCTTCTTCTAGGAAGTTGTATTCATGACTGAACTAGAAGGCACCCTGGCTATTTTTCGAAGGTCTCGTCCTCCCAAGGAGTAAACTTTGTAGTCCAGGTATTTAGAATACACCTTCAAGGAAGGTGCGTTCAGAACTGAAGTAGGAGGTACCCTGGACATTTTTCCAAGGTCTCGTCGTTCCAGGAAATAAGCCTGGTAGTCCAGGTATTCAAAACACATCTTCCTCGAGGAAGGTGTGTTCATAACTAAAATTAGGGTAATTCTGCTTTTTAAGTGGAAATATAATAGCTGATAAAATAGTTCAAAATTTTATGTGGGGGAACGCTAAACTCGTTGGAACCTTTGGATTGCAAAATCGTATATAGGCAAAATACAAATGGAAGTTGCGAAATCATTTCATACTTCAATAGCAGAAAAATCACACACATCACCAAAAATTTTGCAAGCGCTGGCTTTTTAAACTATAGATGACTTTGAAAAATGACATGACAGGAGTGTTACTGCCCTGAAAGGGGGAGAGGTCTCAGACTGTCAGTGATGAGGTTATAAGTGTACGGAAACTGTCATCGATAACTTTTCGTCAAAACGGCAAGGAAGAAGAAACAGAATACGAGCAGCACGGAGTAATAATAAGGAGACCGATCTCCGTACATTCGTTCTGACTGCGGTAACTGTACAATGTACATTTATTGCCAAGTGTAAAGCTAGAAAGAATAAGTAAAAATATTCCAGCTTTATAAAACGCACTCTTCTAAAACAGAGTAGTTTCGTAGGCTAAGAATAGATAGATATCACTCCCTCTCTTTGAACTGATAAGGGCAGTGGACTGTACTCTTTTATCATGGGACCTACTCGGCAAGGCCTCGGCCCCAAAAGCATCATTCCTTGTCTGACTGCTACGGCGTCAACTTGTGTTTCATTAAAATAAACTTACTGACCAGATCTACGAATCTGCGTCAGATCAAATTAAATTAAAGTGACTTTTTATTCAGACCGTCACATAAATTGGCGATCCATGCCAGGATACTTTTGATTGATACGTCATTCTCACAAAGTATCAATAAGAACCTTTCTACGGAATTAAAATCAGGAAAACACGTACTGGTCTGAACTAAGTAGGCTCACCGTGATTCCTTGTCTTAAAACATTAGACTATAAAAGGCGAGACGTCACCCAACCAAGTTTGCACCGTTGGATTTGCAGAATGAGGTTCATTATGCAAAACTAATCTCAGGTGGCAGCACCGAGCCGAGTACTAGACCCTCTGTCGATGAGATACGAATTTTAAGAAAAAACATGTTTTTAATAAGTATAAAGTGCCATTTATACCTTGTAAAGATAACGAAATATATTTTTTAAACTTTCTTATCAATATTTATCACATAGCATTCGTAAAAGGTTGATAAATCCTTTTCTGACTGTCGCATGCATAGTGAGGTTAGGTTTACTATAGTTCACCACATATCCCATTGTATATATATATAATTTTTACTGAAAGTATAAATTACCTTCGTATATAAGCACTAAACACATATTTAAGGATTATTTACCCTTATATATTTGATTATAAGCAGCCGTACACTAAGCACTGTATTTTTTCTGTCTCTCATTGACAGAGGGTCTAGTACTCGTCTCGGTGCTGCCACCTACGATTACTTTTGTATAATGAACCTCATTCACGGACTCTGAAACCCATGGCTGACCAGAACGAGTAAATCCACTGAAGCAGCCACGAACTACCTTCAATGGGAATCTCAAGTGAGTAAAAAGAAGAGGAAAAATAACAAAATAATGAGGAGTGTTCTGTCACAGCTCTCCAAAACCTCGTAAGGCTAGTCGACTACGCGAGTCTTAGACCTTTCGTTAAAAAACGTTCATCGATTCATTCACAATATTTGGCCAAAGTTGTAACACTTTCGTTTCAAATAGTGAATTTAAATTAGAAAATTGTCACTGGCTATGGGGCTGACTTCGCCACGGACTATACGCGTACGCGAGCATATCATTGTACCGAACGATATAGAGATTAGATAACGCGGCGCGACACACCACCCAACATCCGCTAACATAAGTAGGGAACTCGAAGATTTAAATACACTATTAAACATACACACATACATACACACTATTAAGAAGAAAACCATGGCAGACGGAAATCAGAAGAACGCACCTTTACAGGCGGAAGATACCCCTCTTCTATCTACTAATGCTGACATAATTGGCATGCTACAAAAATTATCAGATCGGATGTCTAACATGGAACTTGCAATAAATACTCGTAAAGAGGAAATTCGCTCGATAGCAAAAAATTCTGATTTGGTGACTTCGGATGAAAGCGAAATGGAGAACGATGAAGAATCTAGAGTAGGTAACAATGACGCGTTGCCTGTAGAATCAGCACATTCGTTAGAGAGAGAACAAATTGACCCTAGGCTTCTACAGAGTTTGACGAATGAAAGAGTAACAACTCCAAATGAAGCCATCCTTATAAGTGACAGGCTTTCACAAAGGTCAAATGCAAGAATTTCCACCACGAGCGAAACTATCCCTGCGAGAGATGCGGTGAAATTAATTAAGAAATTTAACGGCCAAGACGATATGGGAGTTGAACCCTTCATCACTCTTGTGAAAATAATTAAATCGCAGTGTTCAAATCCAGGAGTTTTATTAGACTGGATCATGGCAGAAAAAATCGAAGGAGAAGCGGAAAAATCTATTCGTTTCTTATCAATTCAAAATTATGATGATCTTTTCAAAGCTGTTAGAACTAACTTCGGAACTACTGGATCACTAGAAACTTATCGTGGCCACTGGCCACTTTGGCGAAAATAAAACAATCAAGAGACTACGCGAACAAACATCGTGGGAAAATATGGAGAAAGATGTAATCGACTTCGTTAAGAAATGTCAAGCATGCCAAAGCGAAAAACTGACCCGAATTCGTCCCAAGGTTGAAGCAGTCATTCCGGAAATGCCGAGCAGCCGAATGAGAAGATCGCGATGGACATAGTTGGCCATCCATTCAAGATGTGCTCACAAAATATATAATTCTTATAGCACTATGCGAAACGACGAGCGGAAGCATACTAACAAATCTGCTGGATCATTACATTTACATATTTTCTTCTCCAAAGCACATTTTAACTGACCAGGGCGCTAACTTTGTATCGTAATTGGTTCAAAAATTTGAAAACCTTTTTAGAATCAAGCACATCAGAACAACTGCTTTCCATCCACAAAGCAATGGAGCCCTCGAGAGAACTCACGGAACAATTAAAGATTTGTTAAAGACATACATGGCCGATAATGAGACGGAATGGGACCAAAACTTGAACCTAACATGCTTAGCATTTAATACCGCAGTCCACGAGAGTACAGGTTTAACGCCATTTGAAATGACATTCGGAAGAAAAGCCAATTTACCTTCAGCCTTAGCAACAACCACGTCGTTAACCCATCAAGAATTGTTAGACATTTGGTGAAAGAGACATGAGGAATATTTGGAGAAAGGAAGAACTGCCATTCAAAAAAACACAGGAACGATTAAAAAGACAGCAGGATGCAAAAATAATCATTAATAATCCTCTTTTCGAACCAGGAGATTTAGTATTATTGCATAATGATAGCAAAGCAACAAAATTAGATAGTTGATGGCTTGGACCCTACACTGTACACGCTAATAGATTAAAGCCTTACTACCAGTAGCTTAATCGCTTTATTTTATATTTTAGAAACTGTTTTTGATCAAATACAAATTATTATACAAACTCATTCTTCGTGAAACAAGGCAATCAGTGATGGGTAAGTAAAATACTCGTGGTAATTTACTTGGTTTTCTACGGTAATTTACCTGGTATTTTACGTCATCAGTTTTCTACATGATGTAAATTACGTCTTGTTCTATATATGAGGGCGCCACCTCTGAGGCGGGAAATTGAAACCTCGAGTCAGACAGCCAATCAGAGGTTTTCTACATGTATTTTACATATTCCAGGTATTTTACGCAAAATACCTCCTTTAGGTATTATACGTAAAAGACTTCCAGTTACGCGTAACTGCATATTCCTGTTTGACATTATTATTTTTCAATTAACAATATAGGCATTGCAAACAAACTCTTACACCCTTTTGGGAATGCCGATACCAGAAATTCAAAAAAGTGAGGTTATGCACAGTTCTACAGGTCCGCTATCTTGGCACGTAATTTACTAGGTATTTTACCTGTTTTCTACGTAAAATACTTCACTTAGGTATTTTACTTCAAAATCCTCCAGTTACGCGTAACTGCACATCCCTGAAGGCAATAGATATTCTAGCTTACTTAGGCACTCCGTTAATCCTTATTTAAGACTTTGCACTTTATAAATGCGAAATAATTCAAAAATGTATTTCAAACCTCTGTTATTGTACCATGAATAAGATAAAAAAAAAGAAACGAAATAATTCCACAAGTTGTCACATACGCATAGGAGACCGCGCCTACGATAGATTTAGAGAGAAGTTACATAATAAGGCTAGCATATTCAGAAGGAAATAATCTATAAAAATACAAAGAATTTCAGGAGAAATTCACTCTAACAGGGGAGGTGTAAAGCTAGAAAGAATAAGTAAAAATATTCTAGCTTTATAAAACGCACTCTTCTAAAACAGAGTAGTTTCGTAGGCTAAGAATAGGTAGATATCACTCCCTCTCTTTGAACTGATAAGGGCAGTGGACTGTACTCTTTTATCCTGGGACCGACTCGTCATGGCCTCGGCCCCAAAAGCATCATTCCTTGTCCGACTGCTACGGCGTCAACTTGTGTTTCATTAAAATAAACTTACTGACCAGATTTACGAATCTGCGTCAGAATAAAGTAAATTAAAGTGACTTTTTATTCAGACCGTCACACAAGTTTTAGACATTCTAATCCGCACATTATGGCTATTATGTCATGCGCACTGTGATCTGCTATCTCCTTTTCTCCTGTGAGAAGTGTGCGAGTAAGCGCTCGTATGACAACCACTCCGTGATGACAACAACGACAGCAAATTGAGGTTATATCAATGTTTTGCAACTTATGGCAATGGTTTTTGCAAAGTTAATAAGAGTAACTCGGAAAATCATATAAAATGTAAATTTTCGAAGATTTTGAAGCATTTTAAGGATTTTCAAAAATTTCATGATAATAACCAATTTTATTTTAGATTACTAGGAGAATTTAAAGTGATTTTTCACTTTTAAAATTTTCAAGAGAATATTTAAAAACATTTCAAACGAATTTTAGTGTATAAATAACAATTGAACAATTATTAATTAATAAAGATTTAAAATTGAAATAATTCAACTTCTAATTTTAAAAGTGTTCAGTTAAATATTAATAATATTTACGGGAACGTAACCTCAGTTTTCAGTTGTCATCAAACACGGCGCTCACTCGCACACTTCCCGCGGGAGAAAAGGAAAGAGTAGATCACAGTGCGCATGACCAAATGGCCATAATGTGCTGATGAGAAACGTCTAAGCTCGGCAATAAATTTACAATTACTGCAGTCAAAACTCGAGGCGCTTTGTACAGCATGATCGGTCTCCTTATTATTACTCCGTGACAAGCAGTTTGGTCACAAAAACTCCTGTAATGAAGCATTATCTTTCCCGTAAGGAGATCGTATGCCTTCTTAGT
>CAKNXH010053617.1:0-29118 GCA_932178445.1 Andricus quercusramuli | reverse complement strand
CGAAAAACTGACTTTTTGAAGAAAATCAATTTTAATCCGTTTTTCTCTTCAACTCGCGCTTCGTTCGTCAGTTTTTCGAATTTTTTTATAAAATTTTCAGAAAATGCACTTTAGGGTATCAATTGACTGATAGAGTAAGAGGAATTCAACAAAAAAATTGGGTGTAATTGTTATTAATTTTTTTCTGATGCTCAGCGTGAATCGGACTTTTGTAACTTCCAGAGTTTCGTTTATCGAGGGAACTTTGAGCAAGGAAAAACTTCTCGCGACAAAAATGCGGAGAAAACTGTGATAAAGTTTTTGGTAAAGTTTCAGATCAAAATATTCAGTAGTTTAGGAGTAGTTGTGATTTTAGTTTATGTCAGCGCTTGAGCTTACAAGTTTACTATAGCACTCTGGGGCTTGCCGCCGTGACACGTTCTCGCGTTAGTAAGTTTTTGCTTACAATAAGATTTTCATTAAATTTATCAGTGAATAGCAATTCAATGAAAGTAAGTTCATAAAACATTCATGAATTAAAAAATTTAGCGTGTGCATAGGGTTTTTTACAAAGCGAATGTTCAAAGTCGCTTCAAAGTTAAACCGAATGCAAGTGTAAACATTAGGTGTATGTTAGAGTATCTACCTCACAGTTAAATCTAAATAAACCGCAAACATACATTAAAAACTTAATAAAATTCATGAGTGTTTCATCACCTTACTTTCACTGAATTGTTATTCACTAAAAAATATAATTAATATCGTATTGCAAGCAAAAACTTACAAGCGTGAGAACGTGTCACGGCGGCAAGCCCCAGAGTGCTACAGTACACTCGAAAGCTCAAGCGCTGACATAAACTAAAATCACAACTACTCCTAAACTATTGAATATTTTGATCTGAAACTTTCCCAAAAACTTTATCACAGTTTTCTCCGCATTTTTGTCGCGAGAAGTTTTTTCTTGCTCAAAATTTTCTCGATAAACGAAACGCTGGAAGTTACAAAAGTCTGATTCACGCTGAGCATCAGAAAAAAATTAATAACAATTACAAAAAAAAAGTTTGTTGAATTCGTCTTACTCTATCGGTCAATCGATACCCTAAAGTGCATTTTCTGAAAATTTTATCAAAAAATTCGAAAAACTGACGAACTGAGCGCGAGTTGAAGTGAAAAACGGATTAAAATTGATTTTTTTCAAAAATTCAGTTTTTCGGCGTAATTTGTAAACTAAAAAAGCTACAACTTTTTATCTAGGAGAAAAAAGATGCGCAATACAATTTCACAGCCAGATATGTCCTTTAAAAATCAAAATTCGAAAATTTTGTTGAAAGCCTCCAGGGGACTTCGTTTTCGCACGAGAAAATTTTAGGTGCCCTTATTGCATCCGGACACTCAATTATTTCTTGGACAATTTTGTGATTTCTTCATCTGCTTCGTGGGGGAAACTTAACTGTGTCGAAAAATCGCTGCCCGCGGTTTTTCTCTTTCTTATATCGAATTTGATTTTTGGCTACGCTGATGTTTTCGTTTCGTTCGCGTCTGGACGATCGAGAATAAACAAAATTGATGGGTTTATCCCTAAAAGCTCAATCGCAATATTAACGATATTTCAGAAGAGTCAAAAAACGTTCTCAAAAATGGAATTTTTTATTTTGAAGAAACAAATGTATACTCCTAAAGTACATAAATGCTGAATTGATGCCTGAAAAGCTAGATTGGAAAATTGTATTATATTTAACAAAAATGTGTGATAATTATCAAAAGAATTCATTTCATTTTCAATGCATAATATTTTGCAACTGAATTATCAATACCATGGGGCCCTAGAAATAATTGAATTCCCATTGCGTGGAATTGGAAAACTAAAATAGGAATAATTGCATTGTTATTGAATTGTTTTTCATTTTATACACAAATTTTATAAGCCATTATCGACATCAGCAATTTATGATGTAATAAATAAAGTTTTTCTTACGAAATCGACCAAAAATTACTCGGCAATGACACCTAGTTATCATATATTTAGTCAAATGCACTGTTGGGCTATTTTGCGACGCACTAGCTGGGTTCATTCAACGTTATCAAATGTTATTAACTAATTTATAAACCTGCAGCGATATTCCAATGGCAATTGACAGTTTTTATTTTTAAAAACAATTTTTCTAACAAATTTGTATTATCTCATGTATTTATGAACTAAAAAATTCCAATTTTTACCCAGGAATTAAAAGCCAATTATTTATTGACCATTTCTTGCTATTAATCAATGAAAATTGATGATTGATTTAACAAAATTAATTAACAAATGAATTTTGTGGCTATTTTCAACATTTCAACGTTGTTCTTTTAACGCGTAATCAACTCTTAACAACTAATTTTTGAAATTTTTAAAAACACTTGGATAACGATCAATTATTGTTAACAAGAAAAATTGGTTTCTAAAATTTTTATTAGAAACAACAATAGCTAATCGTTATCCAAGTTTCCAGAAAAGTTACAAAATTAATTGTTAACAGTTGATCAAGTTAAAAAATAAAGATTAAGTAATGGAAAATATAGCCAGATAATAAATTCTTTCATTGAGTTTGTTTAAAGAATCATAAATTTTAATTATTGGTTATATGGAATCCTTGGTAAATAATTTGCTATTAATTATTCCTCAAAGAGAAGCTGAATTTTTTGTTCATAAGTAGGACATTATTTCGCAACTGCAGTACCCACTAAAAAAAAAAAGTTGTCTGCTCGAAGACAAACGTGGTCAAAGTCTATTAATAATAAATTATCATAATAATATAATAACAATATTAAGATTAAAATAATTATAAATTATAAAAATTAGAAATAATTTATGCGAGTTTTAGTTCTTCTATTTGGTAATGGGAAATTTTTTTTTAGTACAGATTTCCTAGGTTTTTGTATGCCCTTTCCATTGATCACAACCATTTTTTGAAATAAATAGTATTTGGCCTTCAAAAATAAAAGCCAAAAACAATTTTGATTTATTTTTTTTTTTTTGTAAAACGCATATTTTGTCATCTTTTCATCTTAAATGAAAGTTTAAGTTTCTGCCTTCAAGAGGTTTGAGGCCAAATAGTCGGAATTTTTATTTTCATTAATAGAAATGAGCAATGAGTTTATATATTTAGAGGTGGCATAAGCCCCATTAAGTTTAACACGTATTTCCCATAAGATTCAGAATCCTCAATATTAGCTGAATCGAGTTGAAACTCAACATTTCCCTTCACAATCAGCCATACAATACGAATAAAATATGACTTTTGCAATATTTTCATGACTCCCATTAGTCTGTTTTATAGGGTCCCTAAAAAATCCCGTAGTGACGAAATGGTTTTTGCGAGTTTCTGGCGCTAATGTTTTGTCTAACCTTTTGTCCAATTTTCTAATGAGCGAGTGCTTGTTGTTTTCGTTTATTAATGCTACCAAATGTAATTTTTGAAATAATTTATTATTATTGTTAATAATATTTTCGTTGAATAATGCTAGAAATGGCGTTTTTTTCGGAAATTTTGAACTTTTTGTTCACTTTTCACTTGAAGTGAGTTAATATTTAACTTAATATAGCAAAAATAGTTGTTTAAACAAATTATTATTGTCTACAGCTATCTTATTCTATATTAATGCTGGATAGTTGCGGTTTTTTCTCTGAAATTTTCAACTTTTGTCCATTTTTCAATTAGAGTGGAGTAATAATTAATTTAAGTTAACAAAATTAATTGTTTAAACAATGTATTATTATTTTTAATAATATTCTCTTTGCTTCATGGTAGAAAGTTGCGGGTTTTTCAGCAATTTTGAACTATTTGTCTATTTTTCACTTGGAGTGACTTAATAATTATTCAAGTTGAGAAACAATAATTCTTTAAACAAATTATTATTATCAATAACTATCTTCATGTAGATTAATGCCAGATAATTTCGGTTTTTTCTGAAGTTTTTAACTTTTTGCCCACTTTTCACTTAGTGAGGTAATAATTAATGCGAGTTAATGAAAATAGTTGTTTAAACAATTTCTTATTGTTTATAACTATCTTCTCTTAGATAAGGACTAGAAAGTTATGTTTTTCCTGAAATGTTTAACTTTGCTTTGCCTTTTCAGTTATGAACAAATAATGAATAAGCATTAGAGAGAAACATATTTGAAACAATCTCTTTTTCGTAAATATATTTTGCTGGAGGGGGTGGGGGGGGGGGGGGTGCTGATATCAAAATATGTTCTATTCCAAATTTTTCTTTTACGCTTTGCAATAAACTTCCTGTGGTAATTTAAAACAAAACTTTCACAAGTCATCTGCACACCTAGTTCTCCCAACTAGTTCTAATTATTACATTCATTGTTTTTACTCCTTGTGTAAGATAGCTACATTGTTTAAATTAATTTTTTTGTACATTGGGAAAAGAGCGCAAATAATTCACTTAAAAAAGAAAAATACTATTTAAAAAATATGCCCGCTTCGCGGGCACATTCTCATTGCGCGCTACGCGCGCGGCTCGCTTCGCTCGCAGGTTTGAGCGCGCCTAGAGCGCGCGACTGTTGGTTCTCGCGCTTCACGCTCGAGAATGTATTCATCGCGCGCTTCGCGCTCGATAATGTATTTACCTCGCGCTACGCGCTCGGTCTTTATATTTCCCACAAATTTGTGCACGCAGACCTTCTGAAACTAAAGGTCAAAGCGCGAACAACTGTAATTTCATGATTGTGAACTCTCTTTTGTTGAAGCTCCTTCGGCTTTAACGAACACATTTTTATCACGTATCTCGTGCTTCGCACTCGATTTTGTCCAAAATGTGAACTTTTCTACTTTATGTTCAACACTATTATATCTAATGTACATTATATTTATTTCTGTACCTCGATCTGGTACTATGAAGAGGGTTCTCAAACCATCTACAGCCTTGACGATTACATTCTCATTGCGATACTCGCTTTTCGCGCTCAGCAGCTAGGCTACACAGACGATTGCTTTTGAAAAATAAAACCATGTGAAAACTAGTGAAAATTCTGATGAAAATTTTTTAATCTACCAGAAAATTTATTCTTTTACTTTTTAAAAGTTTTCAAAATTTTGAAAAGTATATGGGTGATTCTCCATAGACAGGGAACTTTTGACAAGGGCAACTTTTTTTTGGAAAATGTTTCAAACAATTTTTGTTTCATAATGGTTAGGTTCATTGGCCTACAAGAGAGGGGCCCTATAAATATTCACGCTTAATTCGCATTTGAAGAACCTGTAGAACATAAAAACGTTTTCAATTTTTAATTTTGCGGGTGATTTTCTCTGATTAAATGTAAAGTAAAACGATACTGTAAAATATCCACAAATTAAATGTAACTTGGCAGGGAAGAATAGTTTTGTTCAAAAAATTCAAAGTTCTTCCAAAATTTTATATTTTTTTCAAATTTGAATTTTTTTTTCAAATTTGAATTTTTTTTCAAATTTTTTTTCAGAATGTTTGTACATTCAAAGAATGTACGAACATTATGATTCTCGATTAACGTTAATTTTTAATAAAATTATTTGGAAGAGGGGTTCGATTAGCTCCATTTCGTCCCTGACAGCGAAAAACAGGTTATGGTATCCGATGCTACGGTAACCGAAAACCATACAAAATTACTTTTTACTCTTTGAAAAAAAAAGTAATTAACAAATCCTCCTTACAAAAACTCCTTCATTATTTTCTACATGGAATTGTCATCTTTTCATTGGTATTTATTACGAAATATGAAAGTTCTTATCAGGTACGGTATCCGATACTAATAAAAATACGCTACATTTTCGGTTACATTTTTTCACTTTGCAAAAAAATTTCCTAATTTTTTGTTATGAAGTTTCGCCGAATGAGTAGTGTGACGTTTTTTCGAGATATTGTCAGAGGATAAGAATTAAAAAATGATCATAAGTTGATGAAAGGTATGGGAGATTCGTTTACCGTAACCATCAAAAACATTTAGGGAGACGCGTGTATAATTAAATTTTCTCTTCTAATATATCAAATAAATTAAAATATTTGTTATGAATTTGATAGTTTTTGAGTCAAACTTTCTAACTATCAATTAAAAGTTTAAAGATAATTCACTATGTATTAAAGACACGTCTCTAAACTTGGCGCCGTGTACGTAGAGACATCCCAAAAAGGCATTTTTCGAGTATTTGGGAGCATTTTGCTAAGACATACGATGATGTGACTTGATTTTTCTTTACGGAGGTCTTGTATCATCCTTAAATGAACAAGTTAGCCAAGTTTTATAAAGAAGCACTACTTAGTTTAGTTACTAGAGGTCCGAGACACAAAAGTGCCCTGTATGTGGAGAATCACCCATATAACTTTTCTAATTTCCATCGAAATCAAAAATTTCATTCAGATAATTTTCAAGTCTTTCACCCATCTGTAAGAAACTGTCACAAAAATTTCTGAAACTGCAAACAAATTTTTTCTTCAAATTTTGAAAATGTTCTACAGTTTTTAATTTTGGTTGGAAATATCTGGTTAACGAACTTAACCTTCATTTTGAGACCCTTAAAAAGTTTACCAAAGGCTGACTCGATTGGACAAATCCTTCAAAAGTTAGCGTGGCTACAACATTCAGGTAACCATACAGACATACAGACAGACAGACACCGGCAAAATTTTATGATTTTCGGACTCTGGGAGTGCCGGAACATAAAGATCCGTTAAAAACCAGAGATCGAAAATTTAGACGATTACGATTTAATTGTATAGTATTACACTCTCATGAATGAGAATGTAAAAATGATTCTTGTTGAGGTTCATTAATTATTTGATCAGAAGTAAAAAGTCAAAGCAAAACTCAAGATTGAAGAAAAAAGCGACTTTCTAGCATTACTAAGAGAATAATAAGAATATAAGTTATATATAAGTAAGAGAATATTGTTATGAACAATAATGAATTGTTCAAATAAGCATGTTTGTTAACTTGCATTAATCATTACCTCACTAAGTGAAAAGTGGACAAAAAGTGTAAGAGTTCAGAAAAACGGTAACTTTTTAGCTTTTATCTAAGAGAAGATAGTTATAAACAATTATAAATTGTTTAAACAACTCTGTGATTGTTAACATACATTATTTACTACTTTACTAAGTAAAAAGTGGATAAAATGTTAAACATTTTAGAACAAACCGCAACTGTATTGCAATAATAAAGAAGAAAATAGTTATAAACAATAATAATTTCTTAAAATTATTATTTTTGCTACATTGAATTCATCATTAACTCACCCTATGTGAAAAGTAGACAAATAAAAACAAATTTCAGAAAAAACGCAACTTTCTAGCATTATTTAAATTAAATATTATTAATAATAATAATAAATTGATTGACCAGATAATTTTGTTAACTTTAATTAATTATCCAACTCACTCCAAGTAAAAAGTGAACAAAAAGTTGAAAATTCCAGAAAAAACTGCAATTTTCTAGCATTATTCTAAGTGAATATTATTAACAATAATGATAAATTTTTGAAACAAATTACGTTTGTTAAAATTGATGAACTATTACCTCTGTCTAATTAAAAATTGGACAAAAAGTGGAAAATGTTCGAAAAAACCGCAACTTTCTATCTCCATATTAAGAGAAATGGCTAAAAACAGTAATAAATTGTTTAAACAATATATTTAAACATCTAATGATCAGTATAAAGTAGCATTTTATATATTAGAAACAATCTGCATGTAAAAAAACGCACAAAAAATCATAATTAGCGCCAAAAACTCGCAAAACTCATCTTTTCCCTTGTGGGGTTTTCACGGTACTTTATAAAACAGACTTATGGGGTTGATATTTGAAAAGTAATATTGTATTCTTATTCTATGTGTGGTTGTTCATATCTTATCTAGTCCACTCCCTACAAATAACGCATCTGTTAATTAAGTTTATTTATAAAAAATAAGCACTTGTCGTCTTGTCAAAGATTACGCAGCTATGTTAACAATGAGTTTCAGCTAAAGAATTTTTCGCAAATTCCACAAGGAAAACGGCATTCTTAGTTGGAAAATGCCTAAGATGAAAAAAATTCCCTCATAATATTGTTCATAACAATTACAATAATTGATAGTGAACCAAGTGTATCAACAAATTAAAAAAATTAGTTGTTAAGAGTTGATTACTCGTTAAAAGAACAACGTTGAAATGTTGAAAATAGATAGAAAATGCATTTTTAAATTAATTTTGTTCCAAAAATCATCAATTGTTATTGATTAATAGCAAGAAATGGTTGATAAATAATTAGCTGTTAATTCCTGGGTGGAAGTGAAATTTCTTAGTTTATAAATATATGAGATAATACAAATTTGTTAAAACATTGTTCTTGAAAATAAAAAATGTCGATTGTCACTAAAATATCCCTAAAGGTTTATAAATTACTTAATAACATTTGATTACGTTGGAGGAAACAAGCTAGAGCGTCGGAAAATAGCCCAACAGTGCATTGATTGATTAGGTTTATTTAAATAAGCATCAATTGTTATTAACTGACTAAATAAATGATAACTAGGTGTCATTGCCGAGTAATTTTTGGTCGATTTGGTAAGAAAAACTTTATTTATTACATCATAAATAGCTGATGTCGATAATGGCTTATAAAATTTGTTTATAAAACGTAAACAAATTCAATAACTTTCATGTGTTCAATATAAAAACTCTTTTTGTCTATAAATTGTTGAGATTTAGTGCGAATCATGTGACGAATCCCAGCCAATCCCCATGAAACAATTTTCGTGCAAGTATTCCTATTTTAGTTTTCCAATTCCACGCAATAGGAACCCAATTATTTCTAGGGCCCCATGGTATTGATAATTCAGTTGCAAAATATTATGCATTAGAAATAAAATTAATTTTTTTGATAATTATCACTATTTTTTTACAAATATAATATAATTTTCCAATCTAACTTTTCAGGCATCAATTCAGCATTGATGTACTTCAGGAGTATACGTTTGTTTCTTTAAAATTAAAAATTTCATTTTTGAGAACGTTTTTTGTCTCTTCTGAAAAATCTTTGATATTGGCGCTTATTGAGCTATTATGGAGATTAGCCCATCAATTTTCTTTATTCTCGATCGTCCAGACGCGAACGATACAAAAATATGAGCGAAAACAAAAACGAATCAAGAGTTCGGTTGGAGTTGAACCGAATCGAAATATTAGTGCGGGCAAAAATGGGTTAGTCCACGCGCTACGGGCAAAAACGAGTTAAATCTTTAACTCGTTTTTGCTCGTAGCGCTTGGCCTAATTCGTTCTTGCGCTGAGAAATAAGCAACCCGCTTTTGCTCCGACTCTTTTTTTAGTCCGCTTTTGCTATCAGCCCCTCATTTTACATGTATTAGGTATATGGAGGCTCGCTGGAGGTTATACATATCTGCCTGGCAATGGATAAAACTCATGAAAAATTTGATGTTTGAACTAATTACTTTTATTTTTCATTTTACTGAATAACAATTTTTGTTCATTACTTTTGTGACTAATGATTTGATTTCCATTGTAAACTAATTAAATGCATTAAAGTATGTATACATTTATACATTTTGTGCACTTTTGAGGTTAAGTTAACTGTATAATGAAGAAAAAGCCGCTCGGCTTTTCGAAACTTCTGATCTTTTTAAACCTGCAGCTTGCACGGCTTGCATGCATGATTCATTGAATTTGATATACCTACTAATGTAAAATTTGTTTACCTTTTTTCATAATGTTGCCAAATTTTGATTATACGGTCAACAACATGTCATAAGTGTTGAAAAAGACTAGACTGAAAAGTTATGAAGACGGCTCTACATAATACTATCTTCGATTCTTATTTTTTGTAGCTCCGGGAAAATATATATACATTTTTTTAATAATGCTCAGTTTGTTTATTCAAAGCACAGTGAGTATAGATTATTTGCGAAGGGTACGTATATGCATTTTTTTATATTATAAAAAATTATATTATTAGGATATCTTGGGACATCTTGGGTACATCCCTGGCAGATCCAGCATTTTAAATACGGGACATCGCAAAAATATCCTAGGATGTCCTGAATTATGGAATTTGAGATATCCCGGACTTTAAAAATTGGGACATTAATGGGATATCCTCAGCATATTCTGAGATATCTTTGGGATAAATGGGATATTCCACTTGCTGTGAGGGGATGGGGAATCTTAATCTGTAATAAAAAATATAGGTTCCCATTTGAAATTTTGAAGCCCCCCCCCCCCCATCCGGCCCAAGGATGACAGCTTTCTGCTTCCATCTCGCAAGTGCCTTGACATATTTTTGGCACACGGGTATGGCTTTAAGGTTACGAACCAGTGATAGTTTCGCACCTCCGAGAGTATCTATCACAAGGACAATTACTCGCACCGAATATTTTTGGTACAGTCGTTGCAGCTCTCTTTTAAAGTCTTGATATCCTCCTCTTTTTTTTCTCCTTTGCAGTGATGTGATGGACGGAGCGGAGAATTCGACCACGAATATAGTTCGTTTCTCGAAGTCTTGGAGAACAATGTCAGGCCTCGAGTGCGCAACGGAGACTGCTGCCCGAAAATCGAAGTTCCAGAAAATTTGGCACTTCTCGTTTCAGACAATTGACTCTATATCATTATGTCTATATATATATATATACGTCGTTTCTGCGTGAGTCAGACATCCTGATAGTATGTGTTCTAGGTACTCAGCGTGTGCATGACACGCTCTACACCTATCACTGGGAACTTCTTGACATAATATGCGGTCACGGTATGCTAAGGTGGAAATGACACCGTCCTGGCATGCGAAAATAAAACCCTCTGTACCTGAATTGAGTCCTAATTATTTGAGGAAAGCAAAAGATTGCTCCTTCGACAAGGACTATTTTTCTACATTTCGGTGAAAGTTTCCGTGCATATGCTTGTCGAGTAGCTGTTGGTGGAATTTTCCAACCTCCGCTTTCTTTACTTCGGCTTTTAGACGTGAAGCATCTAGATGGAGTAATGCACATTCCTCACTTCTGATGTTAAAATTCAGGCCAAGGGTCTCGGCGGCTTGCTCCGCGGCTTTGTAAAGGAACGCTCCTTCGCCAATCATCTCGTGGTTCCTGACCATCTTTAGGAGAGGATTTCTGCCATTCGTAACGGTGTAAGCTGTACTTAGAACAATTCGGTTATGAAGACACTGGAGATTCAAAAGTCCGCGTCCGCCTTGACGGCGTGAAATGTATAATCGCGGAACTGACGAATTGATATGCAAGCTTTTATGCATATGTATGATCTTACGCGTGGTGACATCAAGGGCCTTAAGCTCGTTCTTCGTCCATTGAACCACCCCAAACGAGTAGAGTAGAACCGGGACGGCAAGCATGTTAGTCGCAGATACCTTGTTCAACGCCGACAGATTGGAAGACCAAATCTGTCGAAGAAGAGGCTTGTATCTGCTTCGGAGAGACTTCTTTACTGATTTTACGTCCTGAATGCAGCTTTGAGGCACGCCCAGGTATGTATAGCTCTCTCCAGTATTAAGATGTCTAATAACACTTATATCCACAAGCTCAGGGTCCTTGGGAACGCCAGTAATCTTTCCTTTCTTCAGATGAATTTTGGCACACTTCTCCAAACCAAAGTCCATCCCAATCTCTCCTGTGTAGTTCTTGACGATATTTATAGCAGTTTGAAGTTTGCTTTTACCAGAGGCATAGATCTTCAGATCATTCATATAAAATACAAGAGTGACCTTATGCTCACGCTGATTAGTGTCGCCACAGAGGTATCCAGGAGAATTTCGTAGTGCGAGAGATAGAAGCAGAAGTGTGATGCAAAAAAGCAAAGGGCTCATGGCATCACCTTGAAAGACGCCCCTTCTGGAAGGTGAAGTTGTTCGTTGTCAGACGATAATTTCAAGATGTGATAGTAAATCTAGTTTTCCAAAGAGGCATCAACCTCTCTATGCATTTCACTATGTGTGGATGTACCTTTGAACTTTCCAACAGACAGATGATAAGTCTGTGAGAGGTTGAATCGAAAGCTTTCCGGTAGTCAATCCAGGCCATTAGGTATTTTCACTTCATAATCAGCTAACTTCACTTCGTTAACTGCTGAGGGGAAAACAATGGATCAAATGCATGGGATTCGCTTAATTTTTGCCCAATTTTGTTAATATCTTCGTAAGAACTAATTTTTTCTATATGAATCTAATTGAAAAATAGTTTTTATTTTTTAAGAAATATTCAATGACATAATAAAATAGTAATAATTATTATTCATTATGAAGATATTACCAAAATAAAGTTTTGTCCCATGCATTTGATCTACTGTTTTCCCCTCAGCACTCAACGAAGTGAAGTTAGCTGATTGTTGAAGTGAAAATACCTGATTGACAGGACGCGCTGATGGGCTGCAGCGTCTTTACGGACACACCTGTAAATTAGCAGGTTCTCTCGACAGCCTGCTACACCTTTTTTCGAGCCACGTTGTTCGTACATCTCTCGCCATACAGGCTCAATTCGTCGAACAATCCTGTTGTTTAGGACAGCTGTAAAGATCTTATACAGTGTGTTCAAATAAGTTATTGACCTGTAATTCTCTGGTTTGGACAAGTTGCCTTTTTTTGGCAGGAGTATAGTGCGTCCTAACACCAGTCACTGCGGAATGGGCGTCTCCGACTTTAAATATGAGTTGAATATGCGGGCCAAATGTTGGTGTATAAAAGTAAACTTCTTCCACCAAAAGTTCTTGATAAATCGGCCCGTTAAGAAGGCTTGAATAGAATAAGATAGAAAATTTCTGATTCTAACGTAAAAGCCGAGTTAATTCTATTATTTTTAATACCTGATTTTCCCTTTAGGCTTCAATGTACAAAAATAGAATAGGTTATCTCAAAAATGTAATCTCCGGCTATTCATATAGCGTTAATGACATCTCTCTCGTATTCCGTAAAGGAGGATAGATTTGAAGTGTATTTAATTCACTCTAATTCCTTCAAGAAATGTGTGCATAAAATTGTTTGAACTATCCATTTTGGAATATAAGCGTCGAAGGGTATATTTAAATGAATTGAAGTTTGCACTTCGGAGAGATCAAGTGATTTGAATTCAAGAAATTTACATTGGATTTATATGTAATGTATTATTCTCAATTTCATTATAATGAACTGAATTAAGTGTAATACATTTTGTGATACCTAAATTCCAAATATAATTTATGTGTTTAAAAAAAATTAGTTACCATAAATAAATTGAAAATTTGAATTCAATGTAGATGAAATAAATTTTAATATGACTTTAATAATTGTACATGTATAGTAATAGTAAATAATTTACTAATTGTGAATAAATTGTATGTAAATTTGAAATTATATTTTTCAAAGTGTATTGACAGGAATAGCAGTGGCTTCTTTCTAATACTGTTGCTGATATAAGAGAACGAAGGGAAAATCAGGTATTCACAGAAATTGCATTTTTCAATTCTATCCTATTCAAGCCTTCTTACCGGGTGGTCCAGCAGCGGAAAAGTTCTTCGTGCCTCTAAGTGCTTTTTTCACCTCTTCGGCAGTGACTGCTGGACATTCCTCCTCAGATTTTATGAGGTTGTCGCAAAACTCCTTGAAGCGGATGATATCGTCAGTATCTTCTTTCAACTCTAGTGTTTTCGGGATCTTGTACACCTCTCTCCAAAAAGTCTCTACCTCCTTGCGCTTGGGTGGATTTTTTACAAAAACAGGGAGATCGCTGAAGAGGCGTGATGGGTCAGCGAGAAGCTGTTGATTCTCCCTGATCCATCTCTCTCTTCTGTATTCTCCTCCTTGCGTCAGATAACAGCCGTATTTTGTCAACAATATGCTGCTTGATTGTCAGCAGCTTTGACTTGTTTAGTGTGTGATTGAAGATCCTTACTTCTTGAGCGAACTTTCGAACCCTTTCCGTGAACGGTCTACCAGATGTTATGTGGCCAATCACACATTGAACACGGGACGCATTCTGTCTTGCCCATCCAATTTTCTTGTTCAGTTGATGCAAGCGTCTTCTGGTCTTCTGATCCATCGTCGGTTTCATCCTTCGATTTGAATCAGCCAAAGCTCTCGCAGCACCATAAACTGAGCCATTGATGGTCCAGAGGTCGGACTCTTGCGAGATATCTCCACGAATGGAGGCATCCATTTCAGCCAGATCTTGGGGCTTAAGAGGAACTTGCATGTTGATGTTCCTCCTTGCACTGAAATTGCGATCATCTTCCAGAAGGTGCCTGCTTTCTGCGGTTGGTCTTAATGTCGTTTCATCTTCGTCTGCAGCTTGTTCAAGCAGCGGTTGAGGAAGCGCTCCGCGTACATATCCATTTTTCCGGAGGTAGTCGGCTTGATTTCGCAAAGACTGATGCGAAACGTATTGAAGCTCTGGGTGTTTCTGGCACCACAGAGTATGCATACGCGCCATAAAGCCTCCGCGAACAGGGATAATACTGGCATCGTAGCAGTCAAGCACGTCATTCCTAAGTTGATCCGTCCACTGAATGTGGGCGTTTCGCCGGTTCGTCGTCGTGTTTCCATCTAAATTATTTTCAGCACTCCGAACTCTAGGATGATCGGCATTGTTTGTCGATCCATTGTCGGGTGCTCTGCGCGTTCGATTGTTTTGAACCGCATCTACAACATTTTGGTGGTTTGTTGGTTTCATTGTTGTTCCCACGAGGAGCTAGGGAAAGGGTTTGTCAATCCTTGTAGAGCCCCGCGTGCAAGGATAAGGCTGATACTCTGAGACGTCGCCCGGTATCCCAGAGTCACCGTTAAAGACACCTCACCCAGGTGCCATGCAGCTTTCGGCACGGTTCTCACACTTTCGCTTAGGGGTTATTCCTTCGGGACCATCCCTGGACAATTGTCCACGACTGCTTATTAATTATTGTAACCATATTCAGCAGAAACCCTTGGTACGGGGACCCTCTATCCGCAACCCGAGGACGCGTTCGGTGGCTTTGTCATAAGCCCTTCGGTTCTATTCCAAGGGAATCGAAACCGAAACCGAAGGTGTTTTGTTTATATATATATATATATATATATATATATATACAGGGTGTCCCAGACTCAAGTGTCCAGACTTATTTAGCCGTATTCAAATAAAAAAAATAAATAGAAAATTCCTTCTCCAAAAATCAGTTGAAATTTTAGTATTTTAGTTATAAAATATTTAAGCTGGACCAATCAGGAGCGCCGTATAAACAGCCGTGTGTGCGTGAACGGAATTTCAACGCAGTGTTATCGAAGCGAGTGCACAGGTGGGGTTAGCGACGGGAGAACACTACGTTAGATTTCCGTTCACGCATACAAGGCTGATTATACGGCGCTCCTGATTCGACCAGATTAAATATTTTATAAGTCAAAAACTAAAACTTCAACTGATTTTTGGAAAAGGAATTTTAGATTTATTTTTTTTATTTTTATACGGCTATATAAGTCCGGACCCTGCAAGTGTCTCAGCATTTTGTTGACACTCAGGGATGCTTTTCAGGCTATTCGTAGCACTCCAGCAGGCCGTCATTGAGTTGATCCGTCCACTTAAAAGTAACAAGATTCCGCCGGTCAATCGCATTGACTCCGTCTTGATTGGCTCCCCCAACTGTAGGGTAGTCGGCATTGTTGTCCGAGCCATTTTTGGGAGCCCTGCGCGTTCGATTGTTTTGAACCGCACTTACTACAACTATGTTTGGTGTTGTTTATAAATTTAAAATAATATATAAATTTTAATTTTAATATATATTAAATTAATAATATATTTAATTAATAATTATATTTAATAATTATGAAAGAAATTTTTATTTTGTAAAATTTTTAATTATAAATAAAAAAAGTGCCAGCAATAGCGGTTAAACTTTTTATAAAAAATTAATTTTGTTAATATTAATTAATTATTTGAATGAATTTATTTATATAAATAAATTTTAATTATTTGGTTAAATATAATTTAATTAATAATTAAATCAAATTTATATTAATTTAATAAAAATTTTAAGGATGAAATTTAATAAATTTTATAAAAAACTAGGATTAGATACCCTATTATAAAAAAGGAAAAAAAATGGTACAGGGACCCTGTATCCGCAACCCGAGGACGCGTTCGGTGGCTTTGTCATAGGCCCTTCGGTTCGATTCCCAAGGAACCACACATATATATATATATATATATATATATTTGTTCATTGGGGTCATCATTTCAACTTTTAGTTAGATCGAGGAAATAATCAATTGTATTTAACAGACACCATTTTTTTAAATTTATTACTGTATATAATAATATTATTACAAATAATATTATATTACAATTTTCCACTTTTGGCCCACTTTTAAATTATGGTGAGATAATAATTAATTTCAGTTAACAAACGTAAGTGTTTGAACAAGTTATTATTTTGTAGAAATGTTTTATGCACATTGTTGGCTGTCGGGTCAGGTGAGTTGAAAACAATAAGCTGTTCCACACGCTTCGGCATACTATGGTGGCCCTCATCAGTGAGTTTTATTAAATCTGTAAAAAGTACCTAAGGTCTTGTATGTACGCAGTTTTACAATTGGAAGTATTATTCTATGGTTAATATCTCAGTTGTGAAATTATATATAATTTTCTAATTAAAAATTTAAATTTTATCTAATTTTATTAATAATTATTAATATAGCTTGCAGTATTCTTAAAAAACTATTTTAATGAAGTACAATTGATGAAAAAACAATTACAATGTAGTAAACAATTTTTTAAACAAATTTATAAACATTTTTTTTTAAATTGTCAGAAAAAATTGCAATCGAAGAACATTTTAAAAATTATTTTTAGCGACGTATATTTAATTGAAATCTTTTTTATTAAACCTTTAAATACAGTTTTTTGTGCATAAGAGAAATAATGTTCATTAATTAATTTTTCTGTTATCATGAGGAATTATATATGTGAAAGTGAAATTTTGTTTCCTTGAAAATCGCACTGTAGTCAGAATCCTAACCTTTTCTATTGTTTTGTGCTCCGCCTCGAACGCACTCTAGCTCGAAGCTCGACGAGGCGTTGTGGTGCTCAACTGGAGGCTACTGTGTACGTCTCGATGGTACATTTATAGTTTAAATGGCTGTGTTCCACACCACCATGGAGGTCTCGAGACTGAGGCGCGTTTTTTTTACGTGGTGATACACAGTTTAAAAATTTTCTCAAATTTATTAGATCTGAGGTGTTGTTTTGATACGTATATTAGGTTGCAAACATTTTTTTTCTTCAAAAAGCATGAAAATGGTCACAAATTTATTTAATTAAAAAACAAGAAAAAACTACGTGTTCCATCAAAAAGTAGAATCCATACGCACAGTTGTCAAAAATGGCCGTTCTTAAAATTTTCTCCTACACGGAAAAAAGTGAATGGCTAAAGTTATCACTTCATCGTGCATTATTTAAAGTTTTTTTTCTGTTCAGTCTTTCCAAAACATATTTTACAGAATTTTTGGCTGTGATACATGTAGCCTCAGACTTGTTCTATAATGAAAATATGTCTCCTGCTTTGTTACCATGACATATAATGTAGTATGAATACCATAAACAAATTTATTAAAGTAACGAGCAGTAACGTACGTTACTTTGCATTACAGTTAGCCAAAAATTGTAACGCGTTAGCGTTACCTTGTTAGCCGTGGCTAGATTAAATGGGAATTGAGTGTTAAAGATACCATCGCAACGTACACAGTAGCCTCCGGTTGAGCACCACAACGCCTCATTGAGCTCCGAGCTAGAGTTTGTTCTAGGCAGAACGCCAAATCTTTTCTATTGTCCGGCGCTCCGCCTCAAACAAACTGTAGCTCGAAGCTCGACGAGGCGTTGTGGTGCTCAACCGGTCCCTTCAAGAGGTTCCCACCTCTGTTTCCACCGGAGGCTACTGTGTACGTTGCGATGGTATCGTAACAATTTCTGGCTAACGGTAATGAAAAGTAACGTACGTTACTGCACGTAACTTTAATTTTGTTTATGGTATTCATACTACATTATATGTCATGATAACCAATCAGGAGACATATTTTCATTATAGAACGGCCTTTTTGACAACTATGTATTTGAATTCTACTTTTCAATGAAACATGTAGTTCTTTTTTGCTTTTTAATTAAATGTGGCCAATCAGGAGACATATTTTCATTATTGAACCCTGGCGAAAGTATCGGATCGGAATTCCTTCCGAACCAATCCGAAATCATCTGAGTCATTCCGGATTCTATATCCGAACCAATCCGAGTTAATTCGAACCAATCCGAAAAAATGTCTACATTTCGTTCCATCCAAAGCGGTCAAAAATGAATCCGACTCAATCCAGTTTAATATTATGCACTTCGCAGATTTCTGCCGCTATTATAAAGTGTGTGCAGAGATGAGGTGGGAGATTGCTGATTCCATACATTCAATTTCGAGTGATTTTTCGCAGTGCCCTCTATGCAACTAACCAGTTTACGAACTAAAATAGACTCTAGACGCTCCTACTTAAAGGGTCAAGCAGGGCGGCATTTTTCCAGTTTGATAATGTCGGGAGAGAAGAACAGAGTGGGTAATTTTAGTTCGTCAAGTGATTACTTATATTGAGGGCGCTGCGGAAAATCACTTGAAATTGGATCTCCCACCATATCTGAAAATTGTCATAAAAGAATCTGGAAGTTTTTAAGGCAATTTTTATCATTCCGCACAATTAAAAAAAAAGTCATGAAAAATTCAAATTAATTTAAGACATGTAACTATTCTATTTGTTTCTTTATTGGTTCAAAATTAATTTTCTTACAAGGGGAGTGCGCGTGACACGGATTTTAAACATATTCTGTGAGCGAAGACGGCTTAATTTGAGATGAAAAAAGCTGAAACCGTTTACTTAGATAGAAAACGGTTCATGAGAAAAAAGGTTGTAAGAAACTCGTGCACAATCACTAATGGTTTGAATTATAACATAATCGAACAAGCAGCGATGGGCCAATGGTCTAGGTTCCAGATTGGAGAGTCTCTCGACGTGGGTTCACTTCCTTGTACATTAAAAAATTTCTTTTGTCCCTTTCTTTTTTTTTTAATAGTTTAACCCTAAATATGCATAAATATTATGAAAACAATAGTAAAGAGTTTTTAAAAATATTTTAAGAATACAAAAATTATTTTTGACACCAAAGAAATTTTTCTCGATCAGTTCGTGTTTGCAGCATAATTTTTTATTTTGAAAAATAAATTTCAATCGAATAGTCAGAAACATTTAAAAACATTTCAAAAACTGTAATAAACTTGTTTAGAAAAGATTCTGGAAGATTTCAAGGCAGTTTTTATAATTTTGCACAGTTGAAAAAAAAAATCAAGAAAAATTCCAAATCATTTAAAACATAGTTTTGAAACTTTTGAAAAGATAATTTTAATATTGAGAAGATTAAAAAAAAATAAAAAATGTACTTTTTTGAAAAAAATGCATTTTTGTGGTTGAAAATTTAAATATACGTTTTTCTTTAATTTGTTGTTTTTTAGAAGGAAATTGATTGCATAGGTTAAAAATTTATTTTTTTTATTGGAGATTTAACTTTTTTTGAAAATTCGTTGTTTATTGGTTGAAAATTTAAGTATTCTTCCAACATATTGCGGATTTTTTCTCTGAATTTATAGAAATCTTTTGGAATGTTTTCAAATCTTGAGAAATTTGTTTGAAAAATTAATTTTTGAAAACAAAAATTCTATATATTTTTTTTATTTTTTTTAAATCTTTTGTAGTTATAAATTATTTTTTAATCTTATTAATACTTTTGAATATAACTCTAACTTGCTAGATTTTTCATTAATTTTGTAAGTGTGCAAAACTGCAAAATTTTGTTTGAAAATATTAAAATGTTTTAAAATTTGAAACGTTAAAAACTGTTCTAAAGTTTATTTCAAATAAAATAAAAAGTGAGTCAGTAATTAAACAAAAATATAATAATTTCACTTTGTTTTTATATTTTAATTAATAATTGGAGAAAGAAAAAATAGTTCATTATTTATTTATATTCAAAATTTTTGTTCAAAAATATACATACGATTGATAATATTTATAATATAAATTATTTATATTATACATCAACCGATATTAATATTACTATTAATATTAAATTAAAACAAAAAAGGATATTAATCCTATTTTTGCGCTTGTCGAAAGGTGTTTGTTTTTTATTCTTGCATTTCATTTATTTTAACTCTAAGAATATTATCAGTCACAGTTCAAATGTATTTCTTTTTGCTTCCTCATAGAGGAAGCTTTGTAATGGTGACATTTTTCAAAATTTTTAAATTCATTTAATTAAACCCTTTCTAATTTAAAAATGTCTAATACAATGTTCTAAGCAATTGTCCGGATGTGTGTGTGTGTGTGGATGTGTGGATGTCACGCTTTTTTGTGAACATGATAACTAGAAAACGGTTGCAGATAAATTGATGAAATTTAGAGAGCTTATTTTCCTCACTAATATCTTGAAACTGACCAAAGGATTTCTAAAAATATTTATTGCATTTTTTTCTAGCACTCAATAATATTTTAAAAATCGGTTTTTTATAGTGAAACTTTTTTCATTCGCATAATTCAAAGTGGATGCAAGAATATAAAAGATTCCTTGGTTTGGGACGAATCGATTTACCTCGAATATTAATACATTTTATTGAAGAGTAGGGAAGTTATGGTAATTTATATATTTTGAAAATCGGTTTTTTATAGTAAAACTTTTTTTCACTAGCATAATTCAGAGTTGATGCAAGAATATAAAAGATTCCTTGGTTCGAAACTAATCGATTGACCTATAATAATAATACATTTTATCAAAGAGTAGGGAAGTTATGGTAATTTATATATTTGAAAATCGGTTTTTTATAGAAACATTTTTTTCATTAACATAATTTAAAGTTGATGCAAAGACAGAAAAGGTGTGTTGATTCGAGTCGAATCGATTGACCTATAATATTAATAAATGTTATTGAAGAGTAAGGAAGCTATGGTAATGCATAATTTTTTAAAATACGGTTTTTTATAGTAAAACTTTTTTCATTAGCATAATTCAAAGTTGATGCAAGAATATAAAAGATTCCTTGGTTTGGGACGAATCGATCGACATATAACATCAATACAGTTTATTGAAGAGTAGGGAAGTTATAGTAATTTATATATTTTAAAAATCGGTTTTTTATAGTAAAACTTTTTTCACTAGCACAATTCAGAGTTGATGCAAGAATATAAAAGATTCCTTGGTTCGAAACGAATCGATTGACCAATAATATTAATGCATTTTATCAAATTGTAGGGAAGTTATGGTAATTTATATATTTTGAAAATCGGTTTTTTATAGTAAAACTTTTTTCATTAGCATAGTTCAGAGTTGATGCAACAATATAAAAGATTCCTTGGTTCGAAACGAATCGATTGACCTATAAGAATAACGCATTTTATCCAAAAGTAGGGAAGTTATGGTTATTTGTATATTTTGAAAATCATTTTTTTTATAGTAAAACTTTTTTCATCAACATAATTCAAAGTTGATGCAAGAACAGAAAAGATGTGTTGATTCGAGACGAATCGATTGACCTATAATATTAATACATTTAATTGAAGAGTATGGAAATTGTGAAGTTGCATAATATTTGAAAACACGGTTTTTCATAGTAAAACTTTTTTCAGTAACATAATTCAAAATTGATGCAAGAACGGAAAAAATCTCTTGATTCGAGGCAAATCGATTGATCTATAACAATAATAATACACTTTATTGAAGATTAGGGAAGTTCTGCTCATTTATAATATCTGAATCATCAGTTTCAAACAGAAAAACTTTTTTCATCGACATAATTTAAAGTTGATGCATGAATAGAAAAGACTTTTTGATTATAAATTTTCAAATAGAGTAATATTATGACAATTTTTGTGAAGAAATCATAAAGCTGGGAAAGGGCTAGGGTGCGTCAGAACTTTTCCTTTCCCTTTTCCAGATCAAAAAATTATTATTTCGAACGCAAGACTTAATTTGTCTGATTTGTCTTTGTATTTAAAACATTTTTTGTATTATTTTGTAATTTTTCATTTTTGGTAAATTTCTATTTTTAAATTGAGCAAAATGAAGACTTTGGTTTGTCTATTATTGAAAAAAATAACTAATGCTTCCTCTATGAGGAAGCAAATACATTTGCTAACGGGAAGCAAAGTGCTCGTGAAATGAGCAGCATATAATTATAAATACAAACAAAGTGGAAACACTCGAGATCGAATTCACAGCTAGTTTATTCTTGCAGCCTGCTTAAGTTAACTGTCTATTGATTAAGTGTATTAATTAATATTACGAATTTACGGCAACATCAATTTTGTAAATCAAAGTTTCCAAATAAGTGATTTTATTTCATGATAAAATTTACAATATCCTAATTTGCGAAATATGTAAACTGTCGGTACCGGAAACGAAAATAGTTATTGGTACGGTACCGATAATAAGATTTGTGGAAAAATTTAAAATGATTGAGATTTTATTTTAAAACACACGAAACAGGATCTTGGAGATTTTAAGACAATTGAAAGCTTTTTTTAGGAAAACTGAATTATTTCAAAAGATATTTAGAAGTTTTGAAAAGGTGTTAACATAATTTAAGATTTGAAAAATTTCAAACTATTTTAAACCAAGCGTACACTTTTGAGTACATCGGAAAAAAATTTAGAAGCTTTTTAAGAATTTTGAAAGAATAACAAAATTTTCTTAGATGCCTCTGAAACTTTCTACAAATCTCTAAGGTTTTAAGGCAATTTTTAAATTTTAATTTTTCAGCTTCAAAATTATTTCTGAATTTTAGAAGTTTTTTTCACAATATTTTTTTTCATCAATATTTTGCAAATCCCTTAGAAGAAAAAAATTACATTAAAATTTTCTAGATTTTTTTTCGACATTGTGAGATCTTAAAAATCTTTTTGAATATTCTCCGATATCTTACAAAAATGTATTTATATAACTTTAAAAACAAACTGATAATGCGTGATTCCTTGTTATCAAATCTCGGAATGTGGTTTTATCTCCAACTTAAGTGTTCAAAAACTTTTAACAAATTAAATTTTTATTTTGTATTAAAAATTATTCTAATTGGGGAAAAAATTATTTTTTTCCCCCTCTAAACCTTTTCCATAGTTTATTGAAATTGAAAGCCCACGTTTTTGAAATTTTTTGTTTTGTTTTTTTATTTGGTTTCTTTAAAGGTTGAAGCTAATAACTCAGTTATTGGTATAAAAAAATGAGGAAATGTGAGAAGTATTAAAAGTTAAAAGAAAATTAGACACTTTTTAAATTAATTAATTTAATTTTAATCAATTTATTTACTTAATTTAAGTTGAATTAAAGACCATTTAATTAGATAATATAACAAGTTTTCAAGAAAGCAGTTTTAAAGAGCTGCTCTTCTATTTTTATTTCATTATTTTTTTGTTTAGGGAAGTATATTTCTCGGAAAGTCTCCGCCGGTTCTACGAAGTAGAGGCGTAGAGGTGACAAGAATTGAAGATACCCCTCCGCCCTACCAATGTCATTTCGCTATATCGTGCGAATTCAAAACAAAATTTTCAAGAAAGAGTTGAATTTTCTATAAAAATGAATTTTCAACATGATATTTAGGAATTTTAGAAGTGTGACAGTGAGTCAAAATATTTTTTCACTTGAAAATATTTTCTAATATTTATAAAATATTTATGAGAAGCAAAGAATTTGCAAAAAATAGTTGAATTTACGATAAAAATAAATTTGCAAATAAGGAGATTAATTTTGAGCCAATTAAAGAACAAATATAATAGTTACATTTTTAACCAAAAACAACGAATTTTCAAAAAATAGTTCAATTTTCAGTCAAACATTTTCAAAAAAGAGGAATTTTTAAACAAATTGTTGAAATTTTCTACCAAAACACAACGAAATTTAGAAATATATAGTCAAACTATAGTTGAACTATTTTTCAATACAAATTTTTAATTTTCTACTATGTATGTATGTATATTTGAACTCTCCCTTTTACGGGTTCGAGGGCCTCCGCTCCCTGTACATATATTTACATTTCATCCTTAGTCTACCTTAACCGCTACTTATTTTCTAATCCAACGCCTTACATAATGACAATCATATTATTACTACTCTTAGACTACAGACAATAAGCGATCTTCCCGGGCTTCCGTTTTCTCTTACCATCAAGTTCATTTAGACTGATTTGAAAATTAAAAATTTGTTCTCGTTAGCTTCCTTTAAACAGGATTACCCGTTTGGCTCTGCCCTGATCTCTTGCTTTCTCTTATTTCTTCCAGTTTTTTCATCCACATCACTCCCTGCCCATTACCATCCAAGATCCATCTCACACATTCATCCACACTCAACTGTCCATCTTCCTCTCCTGTACACCTCTCTAACACATGTGCCCATGACTCCACTTCGTACCCACATACTCTGCATAGATTGTCCTCTTCATCCATCCAATATCTACAAGCTCTCACTCCTTCTCCCATTCTAAACCGTATCACCCTATTCCATTTCTCTTCCTTTTTCATCTTTTGCAAATATTCTGGTTCCGTCACCCCTTTGACCATCATATACCATCTATTGTACTTCGAATCCATAATCTTTCTCCATCTCTCTTCTCCTTGTCTTACTAATAGCTCTAATTCAATGTTCTGCCAATCCACAACCCCTTCCTGTATATCACAAACACTCCTCATTTTTTTCCTTTCTTCCTCCCATTTTGAATTTCCCAAATTGCCTCTCGTCTCCTTGTTCCGAACTTCGTCCAAGCATACTTGTGCTATTCTGCTCCCCTCTCCCCTTTTCAGCTTCTCTTCAAACCTCCAGGCTCTCTTAATTTGTCTAGTTACCATTTTTTCCCTTCCTAGTTCTTCCCTTATCATGTATCCTGGACAACTCCAACTGACCCCCATTACCCATCTCAGAAATCTCTCATGTATGCTTTCCACTTTCCTATGTTCCTTCCATCCCCAAACCTCCACTCCATAACACAACACCGCCCAAACCAACGCATCAAACAACCAAACCCTCATTCTCCAATCGTCCTTGAACCTTCTCTTTCCTATACCCCATACTTGGCCCATTACTTTACTCGCACTTTCGATTCTTTTCCTCACCTGCAAATCGTTTCCCCCTCCTGACTCAAACCAAAAACCTAGGTAACAGAACTCCTCCACAATTTCCACTGTTTGTCCGTTCATCTTCCAAACGTAACCTATTTTGGTCTTTTTATTTCTGAAGCACATCACCTTGGTCTTCCCTACGTTCACCGTCAGTTCTTTTGTTCCCACGTATTCTTCGAAAATTCTTATCATTAGGTTCATCCCCTTCTCATCGTCTGCTATTAGAACTACGTCGTCCGCGTATGCTAGGGAGTATAGTTTGCTATTACCCAGGATCGTCCCCCCTTTCCCTTTCTCCTTTAGCTTCTCCTCTAGGTCTGCCAGCAGCAAATTAAAAAGTAGTGGACTCAACGGGCACCCTTGCCTTAGACCTCTTCCTGTCCAGAAAACCTCCCCTTTTTCCCCGCGTATCTTCACCCTAATCCTGGTTTCAGTAAAAATTTCCTTTATCCTCTCCACCAGCCCTTCTTCTATTCCCCTCTCTTTCATTGCCTGCCATAGCACTTTTCTATTCACTGAGTCAAAAGCTGCTTTGAAATCTACAAACAAAGCGACTAATTTCCCTCTTTTTCTCCCTAAGTTTCTGTTAACCAAGTAGTTGAGTACGTAAATGTTGTCTATTGTCCCCATCCCTTTTCTAAATCCCGTCTGGTTGTGTGGGATACTTTGCTTCTCTTCTATCTGATTCTCTAACCTTTTTCTTAGAATTTCTGTGTATATTTTATAGCCCCCTTGCATGAGAGTGATCCCTCTGTACTCTTCTACCTTCTTACCCTCCCCTTTCTTAACAAGCGGTACTACCAGCCCTGTCATCCACTCCTCCGGCCACCCTTCTCCTTTCCAGACCTTGTTGCATATCCTCCACATCACTTCCCTAATCCCTTCTCCTCCATACTTTATCGCTTCGTTCTCCATACCATCCTCTCCTGTGGCCTTGTTTCTTTTCAGTCTATCTATCGCCTCATTTACTTCTTCTCTTGTTATTTCGTTCGCTTCCTCCGTTTCTCCCTGGACTGTCTTTCTATTTTCCCCTTTGATCTTATTTTGTTCTCCCCCTAACAGACCCTTAAAATAATCCGTCCATTCCTCCATTTCTATTTCTTCATTCACGCCCTTCCTTCCTCCTCTTTCCCTGTTTATCACATCCCAGACCCTACCTTCTTTGATTGCTTTTTCTACTTCTTCCTTGTATTTCTCCTTTCCCCTTTGCTTTTTCCCTTCCAGCATCTTCTCATGTTCTCTTTTTCTCCTGTTGTACTCCGCCTTCTCTATTTCTCCTTTCCTCCACTTTTTTACAGACTCCTTCATTCTCTCCTTACTCTCCCTGCATTCCTCGTCCCACCATCCTCTCTTTCCCTCTTCTCTTCCTTCTTTTGTACCTATCTCATTCTTCACCTTCTCAATCGACCCTTTCAACCTTTTAATTAACGAGTCTACCCCCTCCTCCTTTTCATATCTAATATTCTCCTTTTCCATCTTCTGTTCAAACACTTTTAATTTATCTACCCCCCAGACTCCCATTTTCGTGTCCCTTTCCCCCCCTCTTTCCTTTCTCCCTCTGCCACGCTTATGGACGCCACCTTTCAGTGTAGCTATTACTGGGAAGTGTTCTGACCCTATCTCATTCCCTACATTCATACTGCATATCATATTACTCATTCTTTCTTCTGCCAAGATGTAGTCTATGATTGTTTCTCCCTTACCTATAAATGTAATCTCTCCTTTCTCATCTCCTTTCATGTTGCCATTACATATAAACCATCCGGTTTCTCCTATTATGTCTAGTAACTTCCTCCCCTCCCGGTCTATCTCCCTATGTTTGAAGCTCCTCATATATGCCTCCTTTTCTTCATCCCAAATCCCTCCCCCTTGCTCGCCAGTCCAGGCATTTAAGTCACCTCCTATCAAAACCAATTCTTCCTTCTTTTCCTCCATCCACCTCCTTATTACTCTCCAACCTTCCTCTTCCCCTCTTCTTCTATATACACAAACCACCGCTATTTTGACTTTCCCTATTATAATCCTTCTTACCATTGTTCCCTCCTTTTCTTCTCTGTCCTGCTCTGTTTTACCTTTTACTGCCCATTCTTTTCTCACCCCTGATACCATGCCGCCCATTCCTCTACCTTTAACGTGTTCCTTCCTTGCCTCTTGCATTGTCCACACATACCCTTTAGGTAACAACCTTTTCATCCCCTTCCAATCCTTCTCATCCGCCCAGGTTTCACTCATCATAATCACGTCCCACTTTTCTAACTCCCGCCAGAAACCTTCATTCTTGTTCTTCAAGCCTGACACATTCCAGAAAGCTATTTTCACTTTTTTCTCCTCCCTTCCCTCCTCTATCCTCCTTACTTTTCTTCCGCCTTGCTTTTTGGAAACCCCCCTGTTTGCTCTCTAGCCTCTTTTGAATCTTCCTTTCTTCTATCTTTCTCAATCCTTTTTCCCTTTTTCCTTATTTCTTCTACTTCCTCGTCCCAGACCCACTCCTCCCCATTTATCCATAGTCTGTCTCGCCCTATCCATACCATGCATCCCTTTTTCCTCTCTATCCATGCTCTCTGTTCTATTTGCCATCTCCTTTTCCTCTCCCTCCAAGTCAAATCCTCTTCAATTCTCTCCCTTCTTCCTTTCAATAATTTTTTGTTCTCCATAATTTTCTTTTTCTCCTCCTCACTCCCTACTTTTACTACAAACATTCCTTCTTTTCCTTCCTTCGTCATTCCTAATCTCTTAACTCCTTCTACCCTTACCCGAATTCCAATATCTCTCAGCAGATTTTTGATTTCAATTTCCCCTGTTTCACTCTCTATTTTCAATCCCTTGACTACTATGTTATTTTTTCTCTTCGCCCTTTCTTCCCCTTCCAATCTTCTTTCGATCTCACTCAGTCTCTTCTTCATTCTTTCATTGTCATTTTGCACGTTATCACTCCCTTCTACTTTTTCCGCACTTTCTGTTCCCTTCCCCATATGCTCATTCCTAACTTCTAATTTGCTTACCCGTTCTTCCAGTTGTTTTATCTCCCTATTTGTCTGTTCGTCAATCTCTCTCTGTCTATTCTCTATGGCCTCTAGTTTACTCCATACCTTGTCTTTCTCCTCTTTCCAGAGTTTATCCCACTCTTCCCACTTTTCTCTTACTTTTCTCACTTCCCCCCTAACTTCTTTCCCCTGCCTATTCATATCTTCCAGACTCTTCCTTGTTTCCTCTCTAAACCCTTTTATGAGGGCCGCTAGCTTCTCAAACATCCCCCCATCCCCCCAATCTCTGTCTGGTGTTTTTCGTTTACTTTTCATTTTCTTGTTATCCTTGTCCCTTTCCGGATCATCTTCCCCTTCCTCTCTCTTCCTTTTATCTTCCCCTTCACTGCTAGTCACGTTCCCCTTTTTGTGCCATTCATCCAGACTCCTATTCGAGCCCGCTCTACCTAGCCTGTTGAGGCGCTGTAGGTTTGATGGTCTCCCGCGTTTCTGGCTCGTGCCTGAACCCCTTCTCTCCCTGGTCGGTGTCTCGAACGTCTCGTCATCGCTACTGTCAAATTCTCCCTTCTCCCCACTAACCGCGCTCAAAACCTCGTCCGCTCTTGCTTCTTCCTCTCCCTGCCCTCTGGCGCCCGTTTGCGGGCTTCTTACCGTTGGCATCCCAGTATCCAACCTTACCCACTGTTCCACGACGCTACCCTCTCTTCACCTGCCTACCTCTTGCCCCCCTTCCCGACAACCACCTTCTATACCTAACCTCAAAACAAAATTTGCACGTTTCAACTTTCCTTTCTCACAACTTATTTCCACCCTTTGCACACTTGCCTTCACTCACCCTTCTTCCTGTACCCCTGCTCTCCGCACTCACTGCCCTTTCTGCACCCACACACGCTGATTCCCTTCACCAAAGCCAAAAAACGCAACACTTGACACAAAAGAGTTCTCTCACGATCGGTACCGAAAACGGAAGCCTTAATTTAAGTTGAATTAAAGACCATTTAATTAGATAATATAACAA
>CAKNXH010053616.1:0-17001 GCA_932178445.1 Andricus quercusramuli | reverse complement strand
TGTTGAATAGACTCTATTTTAGTTCCTTCGTTATAAAAATGATTTTCCAATTTTTTTGTGTATGAAAAGTATATATTATCACAGACATAAGATAAAAAGTGTCTAGGGGTAGCTACCCCCATTAATTTTTTTACCAATTTTTTTTGCGAAACACGTCAACTTTATTTTTGTCTCAAGTGCAAAATATATTTTTTTCAAATTTTTTTCTGTGAATTTAGCAATTTTTAGCACAACTTTAAAACTATGTAGGGGTGGTTCACCCCCTTAATTAATTTTTTGTTGTTGAGAAAATTACGTTAGTCATCTTTCATCATGAGGAAACTTTCCCAGCAGGTTTGGTCGAAATCAATTTTGTTTTTCTACACAAAACTATACAATCGACACTTGCGACCCCTATCTTTGAGGGGTTGTTTCACCCCCTTAAAGTGTTTTTCCGCAGATAAAAAAAAATACGTGTCACTTAGTTTTTCGAGTACTACAACATACATCAGGGAGAATCAAATCGGCGAGGGACACCTGGAGTACCTTCCTTGTCAGTACCTACCATCTCTAACTTCCAAACATATCGATTGACGGCATACCACATGCCCCGGTAACAAAACCTTTCACAAAGGCCATTTCTTCTGAACGCCTTTTTCGCCGCTCTCCATGCGTTCTCGACATAGGGTCGTCCATAAGATACCCACTCCCTGGGCATCTCCAACTTCAAACCCTGCCATTGTCGGGTCACCGTACGCAAAGGCCTAGTTTGGTGTAAGTCCAAATAAAACAAATGCTGACGACCACTCTGTAACATAAAAACACACATAAAATTAGTATAATATACCTTTTATATTATTATTCACCTTTTTTTTTCATATAATAAAAAATATACCGAATTTTACCTCAACTATCCGGTTCTTATAAACTGCCCATCTTCTACCCATTAGTATAAATTCCTCCCGACTCCCCTGGCATCATTTAATGCCCTGGTGGCATGAAACCTCGCACTTTGATCGAATACGTGGTCATTTTTCACCCACTCCCATGGCAATTGGACCCTGCGTCCGTACCTTAAAACCAGGTACTTCCTCCTCAGCAACTTCCGCACTCCGCCCCTCTGCCACGTCACGCAATCTACTACAAGCTGAAAATAAAATTCATACAAATTAAAAACATTAAAAATCACAACATAATATATATACAATGAAAAGAAATTTTGTTTTCCTCTACTTACCAACTCTAAACGGTCTTTCACTAAACAACAATAGCGTCCTCCTATCTTGTATACACCATCCATTCCATTCTTCCTTATTTCTCGAAGAATGGACAAACGCAAAAACCTTTTTTGCGCAACCGAAAATGATGGCCACCAACCAGGCAAATGGATATATTTTTCTTCCACCCGAAGTAAAAAAATGGTATGGGATGTCCCATTGTCCACCCAAATATCTTCAAATTTTTCCCGACTCCTCACAATAGAAAAATCAGCCTCATCCAAAGCTGGACTGAAACCGTACGTTTGCATTTTAAATTTTTTCAAATAGAAGCTGAAGTTCAATCTCAAACTCCTTCTGAAACTGACTTTTCCTAAAATTCTTAACATATATATATATATATATATACAGAACCCCACCTTGTGAACACACATTTTCTTAAAAACCAACCAAAATGAACCAATTCTTGATCACACCCCCATATCAGAAACCATCAAGACTTTAGAAGAAAACCCCTATGCCTTACTCATTTCCCACTACCTATCTCTCTTCCTCCCTCTCTCCTTACCTACATTTCACTAAAATTCTCTCCCATTCATTGAAAATCTTTTTGAATCAAGTATCTCTTTTTATCTCTCTTTTCCTCCACGTAAATTCATGGAAATAAAATAAAATTAAAATTCTGTCAATATTCATTGTTCTTTCTTGTTTTTAACGAATTTTCTATTTCTTTCACACCCATTTTTTTACGCACCTTTCTATCTATTTCATTTTCATTTATTACGTTCTTAAAATTTTTCAAACAAAAAATGAATTTCAATTTAAATTCCTTTCAAGTACTTTCAACAATTTTTTTCAAACTATAAAATTGGAATCTTTTCTTTCTTCTGTTCAGAAATGATTCCAACTCGAGAAAACCCTGTGATTGCACACACAGGCTATGTCGACGGCGTTCAACCATTCGACTACCCCGAGAATTACAAACATTTAATAAATAGTTCATGTTTTTCACTTTTACCAGAAGTCAACGGAATATATGTAAACAAATTCACAAATGTCAAACTATGCGTCAATTGTTATCAAATACTACCACCATTTATAAAACTTAGTAATCAATTCAAAAGAAATTATCATGCATTCGGCAAAAATGAAATTGTCAAAACAACGTGCTCAAATTGTCCGACAGAACTGATCAAATCTCGTTGTGACGCTATCATGTGTTTGGATTGTATCGAACAATTTTTAGAAGTAATACACTTAACAGTCATTTTACAAGACGATTTTGATCAAATACATCCGGAAACAGAAGTAATAAATCATTACGCGTACTCTTTCGAAGTTCCAATTTTCAATCCTTAACATCTACATAATGATTTATTATTACTTACCTTCGAAACACTTAGGTAAACTTTCACTCACTACACTTAACAAATTTCATATAATACATAAAATCAATTGCTTTTAGAGACATGATTCCGCCCACGGAAATGCCAGGAAGTCAATTAAATGGAACATGTCCAGAAATTACGCTATCACCTAACACATCTCCGAATCAACTCTACTGCTTTGCGAAGATGCCAGACATCCAAAAATTCTATTTTTTGCCAGGAAGCCCTATCAAATTTTGTGAAACTTGCTTCCTTCTAGTTACTTCAAACTGTAAAACATTTTTCCGAGAATCAAATTCATGGCATTTCCTTGGTAAAATATCACAAGTACAACAAAAATGTTATTCATGTTCGAAATACTTATTATATCCTAAAAGAAAATTATCTACATGTTATATTTATTTGCAAGTATCTGATCAATAGACACAAGAATGTATGCGAGACACCGAAATTCACACTTACATGTAGAATGAGCAAAAATGTTTTACAACAAATTCTTTTTCTTTAAATTATACAATACACTAATTCAATATTTTCGCTCATTTCACAACTAAACATGAAACAAGCGATCAAATACGACCTTATTTAAATATTCCTACTACTCAAGCATACCGATATTTTTACGTATGATTATTATATTCCTACTACATGCACTTGCATGAATTTAATATAAACAAAAAAGAAAAAATGCAAGAAATTAAAAATATATACTTCTTTTCTATTATAACAATAAGCATAATTAGGTAAAACAAACATTGACATAAAACTTTCTATTTTTTCATTATAAGATTAAAATTTTACTATCTTAAAAATATTGTATGTTTCAATAAAAATGGAACCAGCTAATCTAAGGATAAATCCAGCTGAATCAGTCAGCCCATTGCAAACATTGAATGAAATTAGTGTCGAATATAACTTTTCTAACCTAAATTATAAAGTCGTTACTTTACAACCAAAATCGCCTCTCCAAGTATTTGTTATAACTTGCGAAATATCTAAAGGTCATACAAATTATGCAAAAACTAGCGAACCTTTTGTCTCAAAACAAACAGCGAAACACGATGCTGCAAGAAAGATTTTAAGATTGTTATCCAATATATACCTTTTTAGTAATAACCAATTACCTACAGATAACGATAATGAGCGAGAACCAGAAATACAATTTGGAAAAATTAAACTTTATAAATGGACTAATGCCTGCGAAAGATGTTATCAAAGAGGGCATAGGGCAATAGATTGCCACGGCGTCAGAAGAAATCAGAATTATATAGACTAATTTCGTTCACGTAAAGTTTCTTCAACAAATATTACATAAGCATATAAGCATTACCCATTTAGAGTTAGACGAAAAGATCCCAAATCAATATTAAAAAATAATAATAATAAGACGAACAGTTAATCTTTTCCTCTTTCTCAAAAGCGTGCGTTCCTAGAATATAAGATCCGCTACGTAGACAACCGAACCCAAAAGTTCAAAATACACAAATTACAATAAACAAGTTTGATCATGGTCATTACATTCCCATGCTCAAACTTAAGGGGGGGAGGTGTCACGTCCCGCGACTTTTATAATAATAATATATAATTATAAACAATATATTATTATTACATAACATTCATATTCAATAGTTTATGACTATATAACATTTATATTCAATTTATTATAACTACATAACATTTATATTAACTAATAAAACAACAAGCTGAAATATCATATCCAATATCCAATTATTATTGTCAAAATCATATTATATACAAACCCGACATTGTTAAAATCATTCGTGAAGAACGGATTCGTAACGAACAAAGCAATGGACCAAGATGAGTTGTACGCATCAATTTTTCGCACAACAAACAGGCACACGCTAATCAAAAACACATAAATTAATCAACAAGGCAACCAGAAAAGCTAGCTGCATTTTGTTTCCCATACGCTTACAAAATGCTGGTACCTATAGCACTTACATAGCACAGTAAACGAAAATAAGCGATACACATAAAAATCTTGCCTATTCAACACAAGAAATGGGCACATAATAATCAAAGGACCATAAATTAATCAGCGAAGTAACCATGAGAACTAGCCACATCTTCAAATCCTATACACCTCCAAATTCTGGTACCTACAGCACATATACAGTACATTAAACTAAAATGAGCGGGCTACATAAATTTGCAGAACTAACACAGCCATAAAACACACATTAATTGAAGAGCTATAAATTAATCAGCAAGCCATCCTTATGAACAGACCAGATTCTCAACCCCATACGTTTACAAAATGCTGGTACCTATACTACTCATCTACATGATTTAAGCATCTTGACCTACTTATGCCTATGCAAGGGACACCAGCATCTTCGATACAAAAGCAATAAATATCCCAATCAAGGTGACAGTTGTAGGAGGGTGAACCTCTGACAAAGAAGACACGCAAACCTTATGCCCCTCTACATAATAGAATATCTCAGCCTTTGTCATCTAGGAAGGGATACCATATATTTGGTAACTGCCCCATTCTCCATATTTGGGCACATTACGATTCCTCATCACTGATTGGCTATCCTATCAATTAACCCTTTGGTTTAGGAAGGGATATAGTGCATCCTAGCTACTGCGACACTTTCCGTATATGGGCATACATAAAAATCTCGATGCCCATTGGATAATTAAATCCCTACCACTCATTTACATAATTAATCATCAACGATGATTGGAACCATGATGAATCCCTACTTCTAATACCACTCACCCCTACGGGAATCTTAGGAGGGATCTCATGAATAAATACAGCAGATTTGGAAGCAGGAACTCAGTTTAGGGACTTTAACGAGTCTGCACAGTTTTTAGAAAGTTCAACCAGTCTACCTAGTTTAGACTCTCCACCATTAAAGAACCACACCCAGTACTACAATCAAATTCGTAGAAACCCTAAAACTCCGGTCCCAAATACTCGGCCCGTCAAAATCTTCTTCAAATCTAACTTCTGTTCGGGAGCGTCGCATCGGAATACAATAAACCACCTGTAACAAAGAAACGAGGGAGGCCCAGATCCACTGACCTGGTCAGCGCAGCCTCCATTGTTGTATACTCACCCCCTACGGGTCCCACAAAGAGTTCCGGCCAGAGGGTACAACACATCAAACAGACATAAGTAAGTAGTAAATTATCTCGCTTTCTCGTTTTCCTTTCTCTTACTCTATCGTTTACTTAATTAGTCATCCCTGTTTAAGGTGGACTAAAACTAAACGACAAGAGGCAAGCCAAAACAAGAGTACTCCAGCTGCATTAATCTCAAATCAACCTTTTTGTACTTCATCTCAGTAAAATTGCTATTGTCCTAATAAACTTTAATTAATTTATATGCAAATCTTATTAATTTATTTCTGTAAACCGTAGTTATCCTCATCCCAGTTTTTTAATTTACATTAAAATCTAAAACGAGGAACCATCTTTATTTAATAAAATATAAGGTAAGTTATGTTGATTAAGACGTAACAGTATTAAAATTATATAATTATTTAACAAAAAGTAGCATAGGATACCAATTTGAGAAAAAACTGGACATCTCTGGGTCAATTTTCAGAAATTTTGAGAATAAACAATAAGTAATTGTTTAAATAATTACATAATGTTTTTTGAAAAAATAACTACTCCAAACAATGACAAACTGTTACATTTCAATCAGAAAATACGATTATTTTTCACATTTTTTGGGAATAAGTAATTGTTTAAATAAGTTACATTTGTTTAAACAAATAAAAATTGTTTAAAAAGTCATGGAAAATATTCAAATTGTCCATTAGTAATTATTTTTATAAAAAAGACGACGGAAATTGCTGAAAAGTAACAATAATACGTGAAAATGTACTTTTTTGATTTTTGGGTCATATTTGGGGCGTTGTGGGGGGGTAAGGGTGAGTTGAAAATGAATGTTATTAGTATACTTTTATTTCATAGGTACTCCTCTTCAATCCCTAAAGTGTTTGGCACGTTTCGATCAAACCCTGAAGTAATGGATGTTTTTGGATTTTGAATGGATTTTGAAGTGCCCGGTGGCACGTGTTAATATTCGAATTTCGAAAAAAAAATAGGGATTTTCTTTCTCCGGAAATGGAAACTTTTGGCGGGGGGACTAGCCCTGTAGCTCGAAAAGCGTTTTTTGGACCACCCTAATATATATATTGTCGTTGTTTACCTAATTAAAGTAAGAAAAGGAAAACCGCTGAAGATTATGTTGAGTATTTGAGTATCCTTCACATTTCTAAAAAAATAATTTAGCTCTCTTGTAAAATTTTTGAAATTTTTAAAATATGAAAATTGTAAAAACGTATCATTTACGGTATAACCTTAAAAATCCCATCTGAAACACAAATTATTTATGAGCGAGTTAGATTATTGATCTAAAATGTTGTTTTAAGTAATTGAGTAATAGTTTTATAAACTCACAGGAAAAGTTCCTTAAGACTATATAATTATTAAACTACATTTTGCAAAAAAATTGCGGTTGACGCGCTTCAGTCCATTCAAAAACTCATGACACTTATAACAATACTAGTAGTCTTGCGCGCGCCTACTAATTTTTTTATGAGAAAGAATAAACCAAATACTTATTTTTTCTATACTATTCATATTTGATTAATGTTGAAAAATATTTCTACAAAATAATGATTAGAAGGCACGAAACTCACTACAGGATGATGTACGTAGCCTCCAATAAGGAGCTCCTCTTCATTTTTGTTCTTTGTTAAAGCTAAAGGAGTAACAGGTTTCTCATCATCTATTTTTTGGTAAATTCTGCCATCGTTATCACCTTGAAAGAATTGGGAATATAATTATAATTCAATTTATTATAATTGGCTCTTAAATTTGTCTAACACTTAACTTATTTGTAAATTATACCGCCGTAATACATTTTTTATTTTATAAATTAGAAGAAATGTTATTTCTAAAATAAATTGTGAATAATTCGTTATAACATGTACATGAGCATATAAATTTCAAATTGATAAATACTACGAATAATATTAATTTTCATGATTATATAAGTTTTACAAAGTTTAAAAAAATAAATAATACATAGAATAATGGCAGTAACTACCAATCTTTCAGTTTTTAAGGAATATGATAACAAATTTTCAAGTTGTCTATTTGCTCGGCAATTATTGCTTTCATACTCTATAGTAATCCATTCACCACTAATATTTTATTATGCATTGAGAGATGTAGTGAACTTTTTCTATGGAAAATTAATTTTCTAATTTTTATTGTAAATGAGGCACGTTATTACGAAAAAGTAAAATGTATCTTAGTATAACTTTTTTATGCATGAACATTTTTATCGTATCTGTTGTTCACGTAAAAATGATAAAATTCTTCTATTATAAGAAGAAAATTATCCGGTCGAAAGAACTTTCCAGGCCTTCATAGAAGTTACAGTATTTTTCTTATTAAAAGCTAAATTAAACAAAAGCTTTTCAAAAATATATATTTTGTTTCCTTTTGCGAAAATCTGTTTTCAATTTTTTTTACAATAATTTTTTGTAACGTTTCGCATAATTTACTTCGAAAAAATATTTCTCCTTGATATATTCTGCGACTGTACTTGTAGAACATGTATAATTTTACACGGATTCTTTCTATAAAAAAAAATGTATGTAAAATATTTCTCATAAAATGTTTGAAAGTATAAAGTATAAATTTTATTTCTAAATCCACATATGTTAGATAAGTAATAATACAGAAACGTTGCTCAAAGCATTTGGTTTACGTCGCCGGATTTACGTCACTTTTTATATCTATTTTTAGTAAGCATTGTTTTCATCTCACAGTTTAATTCCTTATAAAATTCTTCCTCGTTATCATTGTTTAATTCTCGTTTTAAAATATAGATAATATCTTCCATGTGTAAAAATATTAATGTGTAAAATTTAACTGCTCCATTCGTGGTTAAAAATTGATCTTTCTGGTTCTGAATTCAAATATTTATGAAAAAAAATTCGAAGCAAAAAAAATATAAACCAAACATTATTCAAATCAAATTTGAACTAGCATCACATCCATTGTTCAAAGTACTCAGATGGAGATTTATGTCATTTGTCAAAAATTCTTATTTTTTGATAGAAAATTAATTTTTCTGGTTGAAAATTCAAATATTTGGTTTAAAATTTATGTACATATTTTACTCAAAATTCTTCCTCTCTGATAGATAATCAATCTTCTTGATTGAAAATTCATCTTTTTGAGTAAAAATTTAAATATTTTGTCGAACCTTCAACAGTGTTGTTGGAAGCTTATGTTTTTGGCTTGGAATTAAACATTTTTCATGAAATTTTTTTTATTGTTAGAAAAACTATCTTGGTTGATGAATTCGTGTTTTTGATTTGAAAATAGTGTCTTTAGCATATTTTTTTCAAAATAGTAGCAAAACAACGTCATCGCTTAGAAAAATTGAAAACTGAGAATTGAAAGAATAGAAAATTTCAATTCATAAAACTTCAAATAATTGCAATTGGGATTTGAAAATAAATTGGAGAAACAATATTAAACTCCAAGAAATGCAATTTATCTAAGTAATTTCAAAATGATTTTGGAAAAATACAAAGGAATTCAAAAGAATTTGAATAAATGTTGAAAAATAAAAAAAGGAGTTCAAAACACTTCAAGACGAGTTAAACACAAACTGAAAACTTAAAAAATATCTATCTAATAATAAATAAATAAATGAAAAATAAATGAATAGAATATAAATATCTATCTAGTAATATCGAGAAAAATATAATAAAATATCCATTAAACTGAATAGAATTATTGACCTAATTTAAAACAGTTCAGGTCAATTAACAAAATTCGAAAGAGATGATAAAATAATTCTGAATGAATTAGTAATAATTCAGGATGAATTCAAATTAATTGCAAAACATATTTGAAAATCTCTACAAATCTATGAAAACCTACAAAATGCCTCACTTCTTGTGAATGAATTCCTTGAAGTACATTAAAATATTATAAAATCCCGGGAATTGTATGAAACTTTATAATATTTTCTTGCATCCTGGATTATGGAAATACCTTGAGAGCTTTTAAAATCCCATAAAATTATTGAAATCTTCGGAAAGTCATGAGATTCATTTAAATATTCTCAAACGATTGAAACCTTGCAAGTCCTATGGTATAGTTTCATATATTCCGAAGTTTTAAAGAAAATCTCTAAACGCGCAGAAAAATTTGTTTATTTCTCCTAAAGACATTGAAATCCTTTAAAATTCCTTAAAAAATCAATAATATCTTGAAAGTGTATTAAAGTCTTTAAAAATACTGTGTAATATTTCAAATCCTATCAGGTTACCGGAATAAATGGAAAATTCCTTGGAATCTTTTGATATACCCTAAAACTTGACATAGGTCCTATTAAATCGATCTATATTTTCGAAATTTTAGGAAACTCTTTGATTTAATACCCCATGCAATTTTTTCAAATCTCTCGAGAAAGCTTTAGAATCTTTTTAAACGTTCTAAAATATTCTAAATCTTCTGAAACAAATTGAATATCCCTTAGAATCTTTTTAAATTCTCTTAAAGTTTTCAAATCCTTTAAAATCTTTGGAAATCAATTGAAACATTTTAAAGCTCTTGAAAATGCTTCAGACCTTCTAAAATACCATAAAATAATTCCAATCCTATGAGCAACATTAAATTACTGAAATCAATAAAAAAATTCCTAGGGTCTTTCAAACTACCCTGAAATATTCAAAATCATTCAGAATATTTCGGAATTCCTTGAATTTTTGTAAGCTCTTCAAAATCCCATGCAATTTTTAATAGCACCCTGGAATATTTCCAATCCTTTGACATTCTTTTAAATTATTGACATCGTTTGATTCTTTAAACATCACTCGAAACTTTTTTGAAATTCCTCAAAATTATTGAACTCTCTTGGAAATACCTTGGAGTCTTTTCAAATTCCTTAAATATTTATTTTAAGATTAATTGAAAGTTGAAACTTTTTGAAGCTTTCGAAAATGCTATGAAATCTTCCAAAATACTCCAAAATATTTCCAATTCTCTGAAATCAATTATTAATATTATAATTATATATTATAATCAATATATTTTTTATATAATCTATAATCTATCATTTATAATCTTATAATTTTATATAATATTAAAAATATAATTTTTATATAATAATATATAAATAAATTATTAATATATAATATTTATATAATTTACAATAATATAATTTTTTATATAATCAATTATAATTAATAATTAGAAATGCCCAAAAATATTTCAAACCTTGAAAATCACTTAGAACTTTTTAAAGCTCTCGAAACTGCTTTGGAATATATTGAATTACTGTAGAGTATTGCAAATCCTCTGAAATCGATGAAAGTACTGAAATCAAATGAAAAATCCCTCCAATCTTTAAGAAACCTCCGAAAGTTTTCAAATCCTTTAAATCTTTTTGAAATCCCTCCAAAAGTTTTTAAATCCTTTAATCTTTTTGAAATCCCTTCAAATTGTTCAAATCTTTTGAAAATATCTTGGATTCTTTTGAAATACCTTAAAATATTCATAATCTCGAAAAATTCCTCCAACAATCCTTTTGGATCAATTAAATGACTCAAATCAGTTGAAAATTCCTTGAAAACTATTAAAATATCCTAAAATATTTCAAACCCTTTACAATCTTTTGGCATTCATTGAAATTATTGACATCTCTTTCAAATGCTTTGGATTCTTTTCGAATGCCCTAAAATATTCTCAGTCTCTTGAAATTCCTTCAAATTATTAAAATAAATAACAAATTCCTTGGAATTTACTGAAATTCTTCCAAATATTTCCCTTTAATATATCAATTTGAAATCTTTTAGACTCAATTGAAATTTGTTAAATCCTCTGAAATACTATTAAATTAGTGAAATCAATTACAAATTCCTCAAAATATATCAAATTCTTGAAAATCTTTTTAAATTTCTTGCAATTGTTCCAAGACCTTGAAAATGCCTTGGATTTAAAAACAATACCTTAAAGTCTTTAAACTTCTTTGAAATCCATTAAAATTATCAAAATCAATTCCTTGAAAATTCCTTGAAGTATCGGTGTTTTTTTGTAATAGGAGTGCCCCTTAAGAGCGTAAAATGTTTAATTTGAAAATATTTTTATATTCTACAATTTTTGATCTGTAGATATACACAGATCTTTGACATACTTCTATTCCAACCGAAAAAAATAATTATTCCAATGTGGCGCTATAAGGAAATGGAGATTTTAATCGTATAGGGAAAGTAGAACCGAAACGTACACGATTATAATAGAAAGCACAGTTACCGAGCGTAAAAATGATTAATTTGAAAAGTTCTTGTTTGCGTAAAAAGTTTTAAAACAGACTACCATCCCAATTGAGGTTATGGTTCATTACTCGCCTCAAAATATATTTCACGTATTTCTCCTGTTCAGACTTTACCGTGCCACGGTTGGCAACACTGAGCGGCGCATTACCAAATACGAAAAACCACGTGTCGTATTATCGAACTCGAACCACGATTCGATTCGATTACTATTCCACACAGTGATCCCGAAAAGAACACCTTGACATGCGCATGCTTCGACTGAATAGCGCTTATTGGTTCTAGTTCGTGTACTCATGGGGAATTAAAATACAGGCGCGTACTACAGCCAATCAACTATACTACAATCACAACATCCGCACATAAAGGCAACTCAATTAGCATCACTAATTTCAAAGGCAGTGCCATGCACAGACACACACTACTGTTGAATATGAGCGGCCTACAGCAACCAAACGTTACCTCCGCCGTTACTCTCGAAAATCGTCATAATCGAAACCGACAATATCGTTTAGGGATTTTATATTAAGGTCTAATAGTTGATTTAGTGGTTAGGTTATGCATGGTTATATATATGTGACTAAAAAAAGCCGCTTAGAATTCAAATTAAGTTGCGTCTTTATTTTTATTTTAGAATGTGAATATTGGAAATAAGTTTATTGCGAATATTGTTAAGACCTTGGATGTTTGTTCTAAAATTAACTGTATTATTTTTGTGTTAAATATGTATCATTATTATTAAAAGTTTAGAGTGAAAATTGCAAAAATTGATAACGTATCACTTACGGTATAACTTTAAAAATTCTTATTTGAAACAGGAATTATTTATGAACGAGTTAGTTTATTAATTTAAAATGTTGTTTTTTGTAAATCTATAAAAAAATTCCTTGAGATTATGCAATTATTGAATTACATTTTGTACTAAATTATGGTTAATGAATTTTGGTTAAAACAAAAAACTACTTGATGGTTATAATTTTACTAATAGATATATGTGACTAGAGAAAGACCGCGTGAAATTCAAATTAAATTATGTCTCTATTTTCATTTTCGAATGTGAATATTGGAAAAAGTAAATTATAAATATAGCTAAGACCTTGGATGTCTGTTCTAAAATTAACTGTATTATTGTCACGTTGAATATGTATCATTTCCAAAAGATTGCGTTTGTCTTCATTTGGTTCAAATTCAAGAACTAAAACATTATTAATATCAAAATCGAAAGTATGTGAGTATTTATAAGCGTGTTTTGCTAAAGCTGTATTTTGCAGATTATTATCAATCGATCTTGCATGTTCTCTATTTCTTAGATATAATGGTCTACTAGTTTGGCCAATATAGTTTTTTTACAATTTTTACAAGTATGTCTGTAAACACAGTTGCATTTTTTTCCTTTTTCTATTTTATTTTTAGTACTTCGAAATAATATTTTATTAAATTTTTGTTCAACTGAAAAAACTAATCGGATGTTATATTTTTTGAAAATTCTAAAAAGACATTCGTCATAACCTGCAATAGAGGGTAAAACTATTAATTTTTTCCTTCCTTTCACTTTTTATATGGAGAAAAGACATTAAACCTAATATCCGTTGTTTTTCCAAAAAAGTCTGCTTCGAAATTGAAAAATCTATCAACTCTCTTGGTAAAATAATATTGAATGATGAAATCACTGATATTTCTTTAGAAATTAATGATATCGCTAAAGATTTATATTATTTCAAATATCAGATTATAAGGAATTTCTCAGATTATTTCTTTAATAAGCGTTTAGCAAAAAATACAATAAATATCAACAATTTTGTTAAGAAATTAATTTCCATGTCACTAAATAAAATTGAAAATTTAAGATGTCAGCAAAATACAAAAATAACTACAGACTCTGAAAATTGGATTGTTAACTTATCTAATAAAGAGATACCAAATGATGTAAAAGAAATAATTAGTCTGGGCGGAAATTTCGATTTAACATACATTAAAAAAAATTTTCCTATTGCAAAGTTAATAACTAATGTTGAATATAATATGAAAAACATACCACTAGATTTAAGAAATTTAGTAAGAAGTTATATCGTTTACTGGACTCAAAACTGGATATATAATATTAACAATTTAACTGTTAATAATTATAATTTACGTCAAAAATTTAACAAAACAAAAGAATTTATAAAAAATAATAATGATATCATAATAACCTCAGCTGATAAAAGCAACAAAAGTGTCATATTGAATAAAATTGACTACAACAATAAAGCTTTACAATTATTAAATGATCAATCAACATACAATACACTTAAAACAGATCCTACAAATAAATTTCAGAATAAATTGAGGGAACTTTTAACTAGTTTCAAAAACAGTAAAGTAATAAATGATAACACTTACAACTATCTTAATTATACTAATGATACAGCTCCACGTTTTTATGGACTACCAAAACTTCATGAAGACAATTATCTGCTCAGACCAATTACATCTTTCCCAGGTTCGCCTTTGTATAATCTGTCCAAAGTTTGATCAAAGTCTTTGCAGAAAATTGTTGGACATAATAATAACCACATAAAAGATAGTTGGGATTTTAAAAACAAAATAGACAACATTTTTATTCCAAATGATTATACCGTCGTATCGCTCGATATTGTTTCTATGTACACTAACGTTTCTTGGAATTGAATTAGAAGTACAGTTATAAAGAGATGGAAAGATTTTGAACCACACACTTTTCTTAATAAAAAAGATTTTGATAAAGCTTTAAAAATGTGTCTAGAATCATCTTATTGCCAATTCAATGATAAATATTATCAACAAATTCACGACCTACCAATGGGATCACCCATATCAGCAGCTCTAGCTCACTTAGTTATGGAAAATATTGAACAAAAAATCTTAAAATCAATTAAATATCCTATTATATATTATATATTCCAAAAGACGAAATTAACAATATTTTACAAAGATTTAACCAAGCAGATCACAAATTAAAATTTACCATAGAATTGGCAAAAGATGAAAGAATTAACTTTCTTGATTTAAGTCCCACAATACAAAACAACAAAATTGTAACAAATTGGTTCCGCAAATCAATTTGGTCAGGTCGGTTTTTGAACTATGATTCATGTCATCCGATTTATCATAGAATCGGAGTAATATACGGATTTGTAGACATAGCTGTCAAATTAGCTGATGCAAAATACCATAAGGAAAACCTTGATTTAATACAAAGTACTCTTCTAAAAAATGGCTATCCACTGGAATTGTTAAAAATTAAAATCGCTGAACGTTATGAGAAAATCAAAAAGATTAACCAAAATACCCAATTTAATAACAATTTAGAATTTAACTCAGAAAGGAAAAAATTAATAGTTTTAACATATATTGCAGGTTATGACGAATGTCTTTTTAGAATTTTCAAAAAATGTAACATCCAATTAGTTTTTCCAGTTGAACAAAAATTCAATAAAATATTATTTCGAAATACTAAAAATAAAATAGAAAAAGGAAAAAAATGCAACTGTGTTTACAGACATACTTGTAAAAATTAAAAAAAACTATATTGGCCAAACTAGTAGACCATTATATCTAAGAATGACACATATTCAACGTGACAATAATACAGTTAATTTTAGAACAGACATCCAAGGTCTTAGCAATATTTATAATTCACTTATTTCCAATATTCACATTCCAAAATAAAAATAGAGACATAACTTAATTTGAATTTCACGCGGTCTTTCTTTAGTCACATAAATCCATTAGCAAAATTATAACTATCAAGTAGTTTTTTGTTTCAACCAAAATTCATTAACCCTAATTTTGTACGAAATGTAATTCAATAATTGCATAATCTCAAGGAATTTCTTAATAAATTTACAAAAAACAACATTTTAAATTAATAAACTAACTCGTTCATAAATAATTCCTGTTCCAAATAAGAATTTTTAAATTTATACCGTAAATGATAAGTTATCAATTTTTGCAATTTTTACTCTAAACTTTTAATAATAATGATAAATATTTAACATAACAATAATACAGTTAATTTTAAAACAAACATCCAAGGTCTTAACAATATTCACAATAAACTTATTTCCAATATTCACATTCTAAAATAAAAATAAAGACGCAAATTAATTTGAATTCTACGCGGCTTTTTTTAGTCACATATATAAAACCATGCATAACCTAACCTCTAAATCAACTATCAGTATCGTTATAACTTTCATGAGTTTTTGAATGGACTCAAGCGCGTCAACCGCAATTTTTTTTCAAAATGTAATTTAATAATTAGATAGTCTTAAGGAACTTTTCCTGTAAGTTTATAAAACTGTTACTTAATTACTTAACCCTTAGCTGGCACACTGGGGTCGTTCGCGGCATGGCCTTAGAATTTTCAAATTTCCCCGTTTAACATTTTGCAAACCATGTGCTGGACTATAAATTCTTTTAATTTTGCTAAAAATAACTTGTTAATTATTTTAGTAAAGTATTTCTTCCAATAAAATATTAACGGGTCAACTATTTTTATTTATATTTAAAAAATGACCATGAAGTTAGAAAAATATTGTTTAGAAAAGCAGCTGAAAATCTTACTTTCAGTTGTCAAAATAAATACCTTTTTTTCAAGTGACCACTATTCTACTATTTTTTGATTAAAGTGCTACATCTCGGCAACAAATATGTAATTTTGTTAACTCTAAAAAGCGAATAGTTTTTTCGATGATTATGATTATGTGCGTGGGGTCGAAAACGCCCCAGTGTGCCAGCTACGTTTGGCGCGAGAAGTGTGCCAGCTAAGGGTTAAAACAACATTTTAGATCAATAATCTAACTCGTTCATAAATAATTTGTGTTTCAGATGGGATTTTTAAGTTTATATCGCAAATAAAACGTTTTTCCGAATTTCACATTTTAAAAATTTTAACAATTTTACAGGAGAGCTAAATTATTTTTTTTAAATGATAAGGATACTCAAATACTCAACATAATCTTTAGCGGTTTTTCTTTTCTTACTTTAATTAGAATATGCCTTGAAAAGGACCTGAATTCAGGTTGAAACATGTCGGCAACA
>CAKNXH010053615.1:43552-63876 GCA_932178445.1 Andricus quercusramuli | reverse complement strand
GTGGCTTTAAAACTATAAAACATAATTGCCTGATATTTTCCTAAAAACTTCCTTGAATCTTAAAAAAAGTTTAGGTGACCGTTAATTTAAATTTTCTGAAAATTCGTTCGACTCCCGAAGCGTTTGAATCTTTCAATATCTAATTTACGCCATGAGAAGAATAAAAATTGTTGTAAATTTTAAGTGACAATTCATTGGAATTCTATGAATACCGTTCGTTTCGTTATATGATGGTGCATATTTTCTGAAAATTTTATTACAAAATTCCTATTATTGTAGAACTTGTGGCCAGTTGAACACAAAAAATTCGTATTTTGCGATTTCAGAAAAAAGTAACATTTTCTTGATTATTTCGAAAACTAATAAAGTTATCACATTTATTTATAGGACTAAAAATATGCGCAATAAAATTTCCTATTGAGATATGTTATTAAAAAATTAAAATTTGACCTGAAAAAAATATGACCCAGGGGCCAACTAAAACGACGGCGTTTCCATCGTATCCCCTTTTGATCGCCAGCGGTTCAATTATAATTTTCATTGTTATTATTTTACATATTTAATTTAAACAAAGCACATAATTTAAAATCTCGATGAACCTGAAACAGAAAAGTTCGATGAAAAATCCACCTCCAGTAGGAATCGAACTTGGGTCCGTCGAGTGTCAAGTCCACTGCGATGACCACGACGCTTTCGCAATATGGAAATTATAAGGCGAAAAGTCGTATTTAACCCTCACCATAAATGCCAAAGAAATATTTCTTCAAATCAAACACATGGATACTGAATTTAAAAACATATTTCTTTGATCTAAAGAAGTATTCAATTGAAACAAATTATGCCAAATTATTAAATGTTTGATTTGAAACAATAATTACTTTGTTGAAATAAATGTTTATTTGTTATGAATAATTAAATTCTAGTAAGCGAATGAAATATTTCCTTCAGCTGAAGAAATAAATATTTATTTAAACACAATATCTTGTTCATCTAAATAAATGCTTCATTGATATAAATTAATGAACTCTCTGTAACAAGTAAATATATTTTTAAGTAAATTAATATTATTTTGGATTATATCATTATTACTTTGATTCAAATGAACTTAAAGACTTGATTCAAGTATGCACAATTAATTGATTCAAATGCGTCCGAATCAATTCAAAGAATTGAACTTATTGAATCAACAAAATATTTCTTTGAACGACTAATCAGATTTCAACGAATCTAGACCTTTTGAATCAAAGAAATGGTTTTCTTGAATGTAAGAAATATTTGTTTGAATCAAGAAAATATAGCCAAGGAATTCATTTCATTAGATCAACAAAAGATATGTGTCTGGTTTAAATAAAAATTACTTCTGATAAAGAATATTTTCTTGATGCTAAGAAATATGATTGAAGTAAATGCATTTTCTTGGTTCCAAACATTATTTTTTTTCAGTTTATAAATAAGTAAAAATTTAGAAGTTTCAGGCGCCATACTGGATCTGCCATTGTGAATTTATTAATTTTGACGTCAAATTCGAAATCAGCAACCTCAAAAACCCCCTTATACCAAGTTTCATATAAATCCAAACAAAAATTGAGGGTCCGGATGCAATAAGGGCACATACAATTTTCTCGTGCGAAAACGAAGTCCCCTGGAGGCTTTCAACAAAATTTTCGAATTTTGATTTTTAAAGGACATATCTAGATGTGAAATTTTATTGCGCACCTTTTTTCTTCTAGATAAAAAGTTGTAGCTTTTTCAGTTTACAAATTAAAGCCGAAAAACTGACTTTTTGAAAAAAATCATTTTTAATCCGTTTTTCTCTTCAACTCGCGCTCCGTTCGTCAGTTTTTCGAATTTTTTGATAAAATTTTCAGAAATTGCACTTTAGGGTATCGATTGACTGATAGAGTAAGAGGAATTCAACAAAAAAATTTGGTGTAATTGTTATTAACTTTTTTCTGATGTTCTGCGTGAATCGGACTGTTGTAACTTCCAGCGTTTCATTTATCGAGGGAACTTTGAGCAAGGAAAAACTTCTCGCGACAAAAATGCGGAGAAAACTGTGATAAAGTTTTTGGGAAAGTTTCAGATCAAAATATTTAGTAGTTTAGGAGTAGTTGTGATTTTAGTTTATGTCAGCGCTTGAGCTTTCGAGTGTACTATAGTACTCTGGGGCTTGCCGCCGTGACACGTTCTCGCGTTAGTAAGTTTTTGCTTACAATACGATTTTAATTAAATTTATCAGTCAATAGCAATGCAATGAAAGTAAGTTCATAAAACATTCATGAATTAAAAAATTTAGCGTGTGCATAGGGTTTTTTACAAAGTGAATGTTCAAAGTCGCTTCAAAGTTAAACCGAATTCAAGTGTAAACATTAGGTGTATAGTATCTATCTCACAGTTAAATCTAAATAAACCGCAAACATACATTAAAAACTTAATAAAATTCATGAGTGTTTTATCACCTTACTTTCACTGAATTCTTATTCACTAAAAAATGTAATTAATATCGTATTGTAAGCAAAAACTCACAAGCGCGAGACCGTGTCACGGCGGCAAGCCCCAGAGTGCTATAGTACACTCGAAAGCTCAAGCGCTGACATAAACTAAAATCACAACTACTCCTAAACTATTGAATATTTTGATCTGAAACTTTCCCAAAAACTTGATCACAGTTTCCTCCGCACTTTTGTCGCGAGAAGTTTTTCCTTGCTCAAAATTCCCTCGATAAACGAAACGCTGGAAGTTACAAAAGTCCGATTCACGCTGAGCATCAGAAATAAATTAATAACAATTACACAAAAATTTTTTGTTGAATTCCTCTTACTCTATTAGTCAATCGATACCCTGAAGTGCATTTTCTGAAAATTTTATCAAAAAATTCGAAAAACTGACGAACGGAGCGCGAGTTGAAGTGAAAAACGGATTAAAATTGATTTTTTTCAAAAAGTCAGTTTTTCGGCTTTAATTTGTAAACTAAAAAAGCTACAACTTTTTATCTTGGAGAAAAAATATGCGCAATACAATTTCACAGCCAGATATGTCCTTTAAAAATTAAAATTCGAAAATTTTGTTGGAAGCCTCCAGGGGACTTCGTTTCCGCACGAGAAAATTTTATGTGCCCTTATTGCATCCGGACACTCAATTTGACTTTCGGCCACTTGTAAGATTTTGGCTCGAAACATTTCTTCAAATTATAACGCTCTAGAATTAAGAGGACTAGTTAAAATATCATAACATTTGGTGAAAAGTTTCTTTAACTCATCTATATTATGAAAAATCATTCTTCCATTAATAACTGTGAAGTTGACCTTTGGTCATTTTTGGTGGTCTCTCAGCCCACTGTGCTACGGCCACGTCTCACAACCGTGAGATGGATGGTCACAGGCACGACGAAATCACAACGACAGGCCGGCGAAACCCTCGTGAGTCTTGAGGACACGAAGCGACCCAAGGATGACAGCTTTCTGCATCCATCGCGCAAGTGCCTTGGCATATTTTTGGCACGCGGGTATGGCTTTAACCCTCGGAGCATACACAGGGTCTCACAGACCCTGTCCTCAAGTTTCGTCCTGAACATCTTTTACGCAGTTTGAAAATTGTCGGGCCTAAAGCCCCTTGGGAGTAGTTTGGTGTCCTAACTATGCATCCTGATGCTTCTCCTGTACAGTGCTCTAGTCAGTAGGCGTTCAGAACTGTTCAAAGTAGGTGCAGGGTCACTCAGACCCTGGTGTGTACCAATCGTTGATTTTGGCAAAATATTATTTTTACATAAAAAGTTCAACTTGGTGTCGCTGAGTGTGATACTAGGAGGCCCCGCCACAAGGTGATCGACCAAGGATGCAGAAAAGGGAAAGGTGTACAATGTGTCCTTATAAAAAGGATAGAAAAATAAAAAGCTTGTGTCGATGTTGCTTGTCCCCAATCTGTGAAGAGCATCAAGCTTATATTTGTATTGACACTGCGCTGGCACTCAGTAATTATAACATCGTTTTGATATTATTTGTTCATTACAGTCATATCTCAAGTATATTTCAATTAAGAAATAAAATTTTCAAGTATTTTTGGTCAAACATTAATTTTTTTCCACGTTTATTATAGAAAGGAACGCATTTTCATACCTAAAAAACCACCTCCGTCAACCTGCAAAATAAATACCTTTTTTGTAAGAAACACTACAGGAGTATTTTTTTCCTGATTGTACCACTATTCCAGAATACAAACATAAATTTCCAGCAAGAAATATAAAAAATTAGGAAATTTTTATGTATTTAAATAATTTCATTTTTTATTTAAAAAAATTTTGTTCAGGAATTTTCTTCGATGTTTCAGTATTTCGAACAAGACATTTGAACTACGGAGATTAATTCTACAACGTTTGAAGTATATCTGAGATTTTTTTTTTAGGTTGATCGGATGGTTAGTTTGAAAATGGTATACCGCGAAATAGTGCACAGGTTCTCAAAGACCCAGAAAGTGCTCCGTGATTGAAAAAATAGGTGTGTGCTCCGAGGGTTAAGGTTAGGAACCAGTGATAATTTCGCACCTCTTGATACCTCTCCTCTTTTTCTTTCTCCTTTGCAGTGATGTTGTATTCGGACGGAGCCGAGAATTCGATCACGAATATAGTTCGTTTCTCGAAGTCTTGGAGAACAATGTCAGGCCTCGAGTGCGCGACGGAGACTGCTGCCCGAAAATCGTAGTTCCAGAAAATTTGGCACTTCTCGTTTCGCACAATTGACTCTATCTCCCTTGGAGCGTTCGGCAGGGCAGGGTCGCGACCAACACCGTAAGAGCGACAATGATGGTAATAAAGTACTCTTAGGGCCGCATTTTGTCTATAGATGTACGTCGTTCCTGCGTGGGCCGGACACCCAGATAGTATGTGTTCTAGGTACTCAGCGTGTGCATGACACGCTCTGCACCTATCACTGGGAACTTCTTGACATAAAATGCGGGCACGGTATGCTAAGGTGGAAATGACACCGTCCTGGCATGCAAAAATAAAACCCTCTGTACTTGAATGAGCCCTGATGATTTGAGGAAAGCAAAAGTTTGCTCCTTCGACAAGGTCTGCTTTTCTACATTTCTGTAAATGTTTCCGTGCATGTGCTTGTCGACTAGCTGTTGGTGAAATTTTGCAAACTCTGCTTTCTTTACTTCGGCTTGTAGACGTGAAGCATCTAGATGGAGTAATGCACTTTCCTCAGTTCTGATGTTAAAATTAAGGCCAGGGGTCTCAGCTGCTTGCTCCGCGGCTTTGTAAAGGAACGCTCCTTCGCCAATCATCTCGTGATTCCTAGCCATCTTTAGGAGAGGATCTTTGCCATTCGCAACGATGTAAGCTGTACTTAGAAGAATTCGGTTATGAAGACACTGGAGATTCAGAAGTCCGCGTCCGCCTTGACGGCGTGACATGTTCAATCGCGGAACTGACGAATTTATATGCAAGCTTTTATGCATATGCATGATCTTACGTGTGGTGACGTCAAGGGCCTTAAGCTCGTTCTTCATCCATTGACCCACCCCAAACGAGTAGAGTAGAACCGGGACAGAAGCATGCTAGTCGCAGATACCTTGTTCAACGCCGACAGATTGGAAGACCAAATATGTCGAAGAAGATGCTTGTATCTTGAGATAGATGAGATGATGATGAGATGAGATAGTAAATCTAGTTTTCCAAAGAGGCATCAATCTCTATGCATCTCACTACGTGTGGATGTATGTACCTTCAAGCTTTCCAACAGACAGATGATAAGTCTATTAGAGGTAGAATGGAAAAATTTCCGGTAGTCAATCCAGACTATTGACAGGCCATACAGGCTCAATTCGTCGAACAATCCTGTTGTTCAGGACAGCTGTAAAGATCTTATACAGTGTGTTCAAACAAGTTATTGTCATGTAATCCTCTGGGTTGGACAAGTTACCTTTTTTCGGTAGGAGTATAGTGCGTCCTAACACCAGCCACTGCGGAATGGGCGTCTCCGACTTTAAATATGAGGTGAATATGCGGCCCAAATGTTGGTGTGTAAAAGTAAACTTCTTCCACCAGAAGTTCTTGATACAATCTGGTCCAGTAGCGCAAAAGTTCTTCGTTCTAAGTGCTTTTTTCACCTCTTTGGCAGTGAGTGATGGACATTCCTCATCAGATTGTATGAGGTTGTCGCAAAACTCCTTGAAGCGGATGATATTGTCAGTATCTTCATTCAACTCAAATCTTGTACACCTCTCTCCAAAAAGTCTCTACTTCCTTAGGCTTGGGTGGATTTTTTACAGAAACAGGGAGATCGCTGAAGAGGCGCGATGGATCAGCGAGAAACTGTTGATTCTCCCTGATCCATCTCTCCCTCTTCTGTATTCTCCTCCTTGCGTCGGATAACAGCCGTATTTTGTCAACAATATGCTGCTTGATTTTCAGCAGCTTCGACTTGTTTACTGTGTGATTCAAGATCCTTAGTTTTTGGGCAAAAATGGAACTCGACTTCGTGGACATAGACGGCATAGACTTAAAAACTAAACTTGACCCTACACGGAAAAAATAAGTCTTGGAATATTTCGTAGATTAGTGCTAGACTTCAGGACGGGCCATCATTTTTATGAAGTCTCGTATACTTTCTATAAAGTGGTCATACATTTTCATGGAAAAATAAAGAAAAGTCCTGGAAGTTTTCAAGCGCAGTCAAGGAACAACAGGCTTGGAATTCTTATAAGACAGTTTACAAAAAAAAAAATGTATACAGTCATGAAATGGCTATAAAATAACTTCATATTTGCAAAGACTTGAATCGAATAAGTGCGTGATTCAAAAACTAAGAACTCGAATGCAAGTCAGAAAAACAGTCCATGACTGTCTGCGAGAATTTTCAGAGGCGCGCTCAGTGGGGCTCAGAGACAAATTCACATTGGTATGATTGAAGTAGACACTGGATGATGATTCAGTGCTTCCGAAACTCGCATCTTTATTCACTGCGCGTGCGTCAAGTCGACAACTAAATTGTTTACCATTGGCTTGCTCATTTAAAATGAATAAGTGTGCAAATAAATTATGTACAACAAAAAGTAATTGTAAAACGCATAGAGATATTAAGATATTAATTGTAAAAAAAAAAAATTACAACTGGTTGCCTAAAGGATTTAAATCTCCAAGATTTAGATGAGCTGAAAAATGTTATTCACTTGCTACCTTATTCTGCTAGATATCAAATTCATTTAACAAAGTTGTACGATTGTTTCTTAAATGAACATTTACAGGCTTCACAATTTGCAGTGGTATTGAGTATTCCTACGTCTTTCTCAATCTTCGCGATATTACTTATAATACACTTATTTCTATTCGAAATAACTTAGAAGATGGCTATTATTACATTGCAAGAAACTGGATGTAAGCAGATTTTATTTTCAAGTTCGTATTTCTGTATATAAAATTTTTATAAAAATATTGAAATAAAATATAAGAATGTGTCTGATAATAGAATAAAATGTGTTTGTTTTTCATTACAAAAACATTTACATAATAGCCATCTTCTTATTTATAATTTTAATGAATAATAAAGAGTTGCTTAGAAGTTAATCGAGTCAACACTAATACTTCTTAAAACTTCTTCCTTTTAGAAAAAAAATGCTTAGTAGAATCGAAATATCTGGGTTATTTTTTTCAAAAAGATACACAACCATTATTTAAACAATTTCCTTATTTATTTAACAAAATTTATTATTCTGATATAGAATCTAAAATAATTTTCATGGATTGTTGTTGAAATTCTTATATCTCATAAAAAATTTCATTTAAAATAACCATTTTTTAATAACAATCTATAAAAAGTATTTTCGAATCTATCTCAATATTTCTTTCATCTTTTAAGAGTGTAAACGCAAGTGAGTTTTTTCCTAAGTTTAAAATTTTGTTTATCAATAATATATTGATATGATTTGGTAAATATATCAGTTTTATTGAAATACATTTTTTATAACGCTGCAACTTATAAACAGTGCGCCTAACAAAAAGTGCACAAGGGATAAAAAGTTTGAATTTTTGTTGACTTGTTATCAATTTCTTCAATCTGGAATCAAATTCTTTAATTTAAAAAATGAGAATAACTCAGTTTAATTTTTAAACAGAAATTTTATCATTTGCCGTAGTATGTACTATGTAAATATTTATTTATACTATATATGAAAATTTCTGAAAAAAATTTCCATTACATGGATTTCATTTTTTTCCATAGAATCGAACGGTGCAATTAGTTTTTATGTTATATCTTACAAATTTGAAAAAATTATTTAAACAATTTTAGTTTAAATGAAGAAAAAACTTATTTTTTTACGTAAAATCATCCCTTGGTCAAAAAATAATTTTCCGTGGAAAATTATATTTTTCCATTAAAAAAAAAATTGTTTAAACAATGTGTTTAATTTGTTATGCGAAGTCAGTCTTGCAGCAAGTTTTCTAATTCGCAGTCCTCACCGAAATTCTTTTTACGCGGCCACGCAGTTTTCAGCTGTAGCAGAACGCCAAGATTTTTTACTGTGTTTTCAGCCCGATCGATTAGCCGAGGGGCTTGCGCGGTTAGGAATGAGTTGCGTTAGTCTTGTGTCTAGGATAGGTAGTTCGAATCCCCGCAGCGTGCGTCCAATTTTTTAGAGCGTAAAAAGCGAGCGATTGATATAAGTAATAATTGTGTGTGTTATAATAATATTTAAATAAATGTATAAGTTTAAAAAATTTTTTAAAATAATTTTTTATTTTTTATTAGCATAAATGGCTAGATTGACAGTCTACGAACCCTTCCTTGACTGTCTTTGAGAATTTAATATTGGAGTGTTGAACGGCTTACAAATTTTTCTGTGATATTTTGTTGATGGAGTCTAGGAGTGCTTCACTGACTATGCTGGACGCAATTTAAGAAGTCTTTTATTTCTTCAAGCACTATTTGCATGATTTTCCAATACGATATTTTCAAATTATCAAATGCTTTTAGACCTATCCTAAAGTCACAGACTCGGTCAATGAAAATTTCCAGCAGGTTCGTTAACCAGCTAATTTTGATCAAAATTCAAAAAGTTAGAGCATTTTGAAAATTTTTTAGACCATTTTTTTCAAAATTCAAAAATTCTATGGACGGCTATTCATAGTACTCTAAAACTCGAACAATTTATCCTAATGACTTTTTCGGATAAAAAAAAATTACCGGAGTTGTAGCATTTTAAAAATTCCAAAAAACAAACGTAAATGAACGTTTTATGCCGGAAAACGCTCGATGTGAAAAAAAGTCAAAAAGAGAAAATTTTTTCTTTTTGAACACCCTACAATATTTTCGTAACAACTTTTTGAATATTTCGAAAAATCAAAAATCCAAATTTTGATCACACAAAAAAATAATGAAAAATCAATAATTTCGTTTCGCTGTCAAACTATGCAAGATACGACCAAAGATGTATGAAACAAAATTATGCGCCCAAAAAAGATCTCCAAATTTGTTATTATTCACTCTTTTATATGATGCGTAGTTTTTGTTTTATTCGTAAAAAACAGCATTGGAAATAGTAAAATTAAATTTTTAGACGAATAACACAAGCTACGAGAAAAATGACAGAGACAAAATTTGTTCATCCAAAGAAGAGGTACAAATTTTTTATAAATCATGTTCTGATAGGATGCGTAGTTTTTGTTTTATTCGTGACTTTTTTATTTCTATCATACGGTGCACAGAACCGAGCGTGGAGCGCAAGGTTCAAATGATTTCCAAATCATAAATCGAGCGCGAAGCGCGAGTGTCTGGATGAGAATGTGTTCCTTAAGGTCGATAGAACCTTGAGTAAATAAAGTTCCATTTCATTCTAAAATGAAAACAAATTTAACAATCACTTCACATGTAGAGGTTTTGATAATTTTATAATATTTGCAAATAAACTTTTTCTTTCCATCAAAGTCGAACACGAAGTTCAAAAATCTAGAGAAACCGAGCGTACAGTGTGATGTAAATACGTCCGAGCGCGTAGCGCGAGGTGAATACAGAATCGAGCGCGAAGCGCGAGATAAATATATGATCGAGCGCGAAGCTCGAGATCCAACAGTTGCGCGCCTTAGGCGCGCTCAAACTTGCGGAGCGCGCGATGAGAATGTGCCTGCGAAGCGGACAGATTTTTTTTCATTCGGTTGGCAGCCAATCGCTGTTGAAGGGGAACACAATTTTTTTCAAATAGACGCACCCAAGTGTTTTCCTAATTTTTTTGTAGTCCCACTGAGGGCTAGATGAGCGGACCGTATGTGACTGTTACAATAGGCCATAAATACTGGGACTTTCCAGACAAATACTCACGCCTACAATTCCCCTCATTTGACAAGCTGCGCGCAGAAAACGCGTCGTTTCAGAAATTCGTTCTCTCGGTAAACAGAGTATAGGTATTTTCACTTCAACCACCAGCAACTTCACTTCATTGAGTGCAGAGAGGAAAACAATAGACCAAATGCATGGGACAAAACTTTATATTTTAATAACTTCGTAATGAATAAGAATTATGATCATTTTATTATTTCATTGAATAGTTCTTAAAAAATAAAAACTATTTTTCAAATACACTTATATAGAAAAAATTAGTTTTTACGAAGGTATTAGCAAAATAGGGCAAAAATTAACCGGATCTCCCCATGCATTTGGTCCATTGATTTCCCCCCTCAGCACTCAACGAAGTGAAGTTAGCTGCACTGTTAGAAAAATCTGTATGAGATTTAGGGCCGATTTCACCAACAGCGATTAAAATGGCGATTAACTAATCACGATTATTTTTTAATCAAGGTTTTAACCGACATTAACTTCTAATGCGTTCCACCGTGTCCTATCATCAAGTTTTGATTCTCCATTATTTAATCATATACCCCATTCACAATAACTTCCATTTTCTCTTCATCCGACGATTCTGATTCGTCAACTTTCAAGTCCCGTGAAGTACGTGCGCGAGCATCGGTCGCTGAGGCCATATTGCGTGTGAACAAACAGTAACGTGCTGGCTACATACTTCGAAGAAAAGAAGACGAGTGAAGATTTGTCCAGTTATTTGTGTTTATTTGTGAAAATGAATATGGATGAACATTAGGGTGGTCCAAAAATGCATTGGAAAAATTTTTTTTCGAATTTTTATCGGGACACCCCCCAAATTTGTTCGAATCCGCACAAAAATAAATGCGTTTTTTTTGTTTTGAAAAAAAATGATATTTAGGGGTGGCGCAAGCCCCATGAAGTTTAACATGTATTTCCCATAAGAAAAAAAGACGTTTTTGTAAATCTTATTCAGAATCCTCAATATTATCTCAATCGAGTTGAAACTCAACATTTCTCTTCACAATTAGCCATAGAATACGAATAAAATATCACTTTTCAAATATCACCCCCATAAGTCTGTTTTATAGGGTCCCAAAGAAACCCCATAAGTGAAAAAATGGGTTTTGCGAGTTTTTGGCGCTAATTATGATTTTTTTGCGGTTTTTTTTATAGCGAATTGTTTTTAATACATAAAATATGACTTTATACTGAAAATTAGATATTTTAATGAATTGTTTAAACAATTTATTATTGTTTTTAGCAATTTTCTCATAGAATGCAGTTAGAAAGACGCAGTTTTTTCACAAATTTTTCATTTGTTGTCCAATTTTCAATTAGAGCGAAGTGATATTTCATTAATGTTAACAATAGTGATTGTTCAAACAATTTATTATAATTATAAATAATATTATATTTGAATAATGCTAGAAAGATGCGGATTTTTTTTAGTTTCTGGCTTTTTGTCCACTTTTCATTCGGAGTGAAGTAATAATGAATTCAAGTTAACAAAATAATTGTTTAAACAATTTATTTTAATTATTATTATTATTATATTTGAATAATGCTGAAAAAATGCGTTTTTTTGTTTCAATTTCTGATTTTTTGTCCACTTTTCATTCGGAGTGAAGTAGTAACGAATTCAATTTAACAAAATAATTGTTTAAACAATTTATTATACTTATTAATAATATTATAATTGAATAATGCTAGAAAGATGCGGTTTTTTTCAAATTTCTGGCTTTTTGTTTAATTTCCATTTGGAGTGAATTAATAATGAATTCAAGTTAACAAAATAATTGTTTAAACAATTTATTATCATTGTTGATAATATTCTCTTTGCTCAATTGGTAGAATGTTGCGGTTTTTTCTGAAATTTTCAACTGTTTGTTTATTTTTCATTAGGCGTGACTTAATAATTAATTATATTGAGCAAAAATAATTGTTCAAACGAATTATTATTGTTTATGACTATCTTCATCTATATCAATTGCGCCTGATAGTTACGGTTTTTCGGCTATGTTTACTTTTCTGTCCTTTTTTCACTTAGTGAGGTAATAATTAATTAAAGTCAACAAAAAAGTTGTTTGAACAATTTAATATTGATTTCTGCCTTTCGTGTAAAATAGATTTTTTTCTTTGAATTAATTTTTTTAAGCATTGTGAAAAGAGCAAAAATAATTCACTTAAAACAACAATACCTTTCGGAAAATCATTTTTGTTGTGGCCGACTTATTACTTGTTCATAAATAAAAAGGCGATGCAAAGTGAAAGATTTTAGAAAAAACCTCCACTTTCTAGCACTTATCTAAGAAAAGTTTGTTATTAACAAAATTAAATTGTTTGAACAACTTTTTTGTTGACTTTAATTAATTATTACCTCACTGAGTGAAAAAAGGACATAAAGGTGAAAATTGCCGGAAAACCGCAACTATCAGGCGCAATCGATATACATGAAGATATTCATAAACAATAATAATTTGTTTAAACAATTATTTTTGCTAAATATAATTAATTATCAAGACACGCCTAATAGAAAATAGACAAACAGTGGAAAATTTCAGAAAAAAACTGCAACATTCTACCAATTAAGCAAAGAGAATACTATCAACAATGATAATAAATTGTTTAAACAATTATTTTGTCAACTTGAATTCATTATCACTTTACTCCATATGAAAATTAAAGAAAAAGCCAGAAATTAAAAAAAAACGCATCTTTCTAGCATTATTCAAATATAATATTATTAATAATTATAATAAATTGTTCAAACAATTATTGTGTTAACTTGAATTTATTATTACTTCACTCTAAATGAAAATTGGACAAAAAGCTAGAAATTTAAAAAAAACCGCATCTTTCTAGCATTATTCAAATATAATATTATTAATAATTTTCATAAATTGTTTAAACAATTATTTTGTTAACTTAAATTTATTATTACTTTACTACAGATGAAAATTGGACAAAAAGCCAGAAAAAAACCCGCATCTTTCTAGCATTATTCAAATATAATATTATTTTCAATTATAATAAATTGTTTAAACAATCACTATTGTTAACATTGATGAACTATCCCTTCCCTCTAATTGAAAATTGGACAAGAAATGGAATATTTGTGAAAAAACCGCGTCTTTCTAACTCCATTCCATGAGAAAATTGCTAAAAACAATAATAAATTGTTTAAACAATTAATGAAAATATATAATATTCAGTATAAAGTCATATTTCATGTATTAAAAACAATTCGCATTAAAAAAAACCGCAAAAAAATCATAATTAGCGCCAAGAACTCGCAAAACCCATTTTTTCACTTATGGGGTTTCTTTGGGACCCTATAAAACATACTTATGGGGGTGATATTTGAAAAGTGATATTTTATTCGTATTCTATGGCTAATTGTGAAGAAAAATGTTGAGTTTCAACTCGATTGAGATAATATTGAGGATTCTGAATAAGATTTACAAAAATGTATTATTTTCTTATGGGAAATACATGTTAAACTTCATGGGGCTTGCGCCACCCCTAAATATCATTTTTTTTCAAAACAAAAAAACGCATTTATTTTTGTGCGGATTCGAACAAATTTGAGGGGTGTCCCCATAAAAATTCGAAAAAAAAATTTTCGGACCACCCTAATGAACATCCAATGTCTATAAATAATTCACTCGTTCTTTAATTACTCTTGGTCTTCTATTGATAATGTGCAGAATATCTTCATCATCATCAGAGGATAGAAAATCATCATAAAAGAAATGTTCCATTTTCGAACTGTATACTGAACGCACACTGCAATTCTATAGGTTAGGTTTGGTGCTACCATCGGTAATCACGCATTACGTCCGTTAATCAGCCAAAATCGGGCGGTTAAATTAAATGATGATTAAACTCTCTTAACCAGCGTTACGGAAATGGTGGAACGCAAGGCTCCGATTAAATTACAATAATCGGGGATTAACAACTTAATCGGAGTTGGTGAAATCGGCCCTTAATATACATGTGTGTGAAGCAAATATGCACTACCGCTACTGAAATGTTATACATACTTGGGTGTAGTGAATTTAATATACATTATACATGTGTATTAAATTTAATATACAAGTCGGTATAGCAGTGTGCATGGAAACTCAAAGTGCTTTCATTTCTTTAAATCTTGTCAAATATTCGCAATTAAATTAATAATCTAGAATTCGTCGACTGAATTGTTATTTATAATGAAAGTGCGACGTACGGGTGAAACTTTTTCCAAAATCCTGTCTAAATAGCAGAGTTGTGTACGTAATTTACTCCAGGTAATTTACGTGGTTTTCTACAGTAATTTACCACTTAATTTACGTCCGAAGTTTTCTACCTGATGTAATTTACGTGGATGTGGAACTTGCGATTCTTTCGAAGCCTGTCTGGCATAAGTACATGTAACCTCTGCGTGTGACTGTGGACATGTGCTTGCCAGTCGTGCAGCAATTATTTTTAATTTTCAAAAATAAGGCAAGGTGAATATTATAATATAATTGCAAATATTAATAATTCAACACTATTCACATACCTATGACCTGAAAGGCGTTTATAACCACTGTTCGTCAATACTTAGGGTTTTGCATGGAATGTTTGTAATCCTAGTAGTAATCTTCTTTCTGATCATTTTAACCGTTTATTAATTTTAGAATTCTAGAATTAATAATAGAATTCATAAAATAATAAAGGTTCGGGAGAGGTAGGAAATTCAAATGTTGAAAACAGACAACCGCCATCATTGTCATGTAATTTACCAGTTTTCTACGTAAATTACTTCATTTAGGTAATTTACGTAGAAAATCTCAAGTGACGCGTCACTTCGCAACCCTGCTAAATAGTAGAAATTTAATGCTATAGTACAGTTTATTGTAGGTTAGGTCTGTTATTTGTTTGCTTAATTGATATTTTCGACTTAAAATCCATTCATATTTTTGATTAACTGGAAGAAGGTATCATGTTTTATTATTTAGAGTCGAAAATTCATGTTGAACTTATTTTGAATTTGTGTAAAATGGAATTATCTGATTTTTCTTGCAAGTGATTAACATGAATGTATATGAAATTTATTATACACGCTCTTAATAGCGATTTCATATGATTGACATATCAATTTTAATACACATGGGTATATTAAATTTAATATTATTTTTAACAGTGTGGTGGTTGAAGTGAAAATAGCTAATTTAGTCAGCAGATACCCCAAACTCTCTTTGGAAGGATCGGATCGTTTTGAGCTGAGTAACACTGAGTAATGAGCCGAGGAGTAGTTGGACCCATGTTGTCTGCGACTGTGTACGACTGTACGGAGTGACGTTGGCAGATCCGTAGGTCACAAGACACAAAGTAAAACGGTGACGATGCGTACCGTTTCAAGTTAGTGGGGAGATCCCCCCTGGCCTCTTTTCAAGCCACTATCTTCATTCCGATTACTCGGCAGTGGCTGTTGCACGGAATTCCTGTTCACAGTAGACAGTACTGAGTGTGAGTACTCAGTCTCGGGAATGGTTTCCGAGCACGCGCTCGGCTCGAGGTACCTAACTTCGCCACTCTTTTGAATTTTAAACCTTAGGGTTTACTCAAATCGGCTAAAAACCGCATTTAAATCGTTCGTGTGTTCCTGGTGAAAACCAGAGGCCAAAGTGTCCTTCTCTATGCCAGTGATTAGTGCTTATTTCGGCAATATGTTGGAACAGGAGAACTTTCAAACCTCCTGCAATGATTGGACCGACTTTATAAATCGGTATCGGGAACTCCTCCGACGGGTAAGTCCCAGAACTCCTAAAATCTCTAGTTCCCATACCAAGTGAATTAAAAGTACCATTAACAGAAAGTTGCGAGGAGAAGAGAGTGAATGTCAAATTGATTTGTGAATTGTCTAAGGCATTTAGTTCTTCTATCTGAAAAACATTCTGCCGTTAGATGTGGAGCCTTCTTAAACGTCTTTCTATATTAAGAAGAGAGTGCAAGTTCCTTCATTTAGATTTTAGAAGAGCTTCTAAACCAACCTCTGCACGTAACCGTCTCAATTCTAATAGGAAACTTTTTCGCTTACGACTTTAAATGTTATATTTCTTCCAAATTGTTCATGTATTGACATTTTATAATTTTTTGTTATTCACAAATGTTATAATTTTTTATCTGATCGTATATATTCAAATTCTCAATTGTTCAAACATTGAATCATACCTGAATCAACGTACATTCAAGAAACTAAAATTTCATATATGGATATCTCAATAATCTGCAGGTGTTAAGTTTGGGATTTGCATTGCACGATAATATGATAAAGCCGATGAACGATTCAAGTAAAATTAAGATTGTCCAGAAGTTTCGCCCAGTTTTTTTTAGACTTTTGAGAGTAATATAGCAATAATTGAGGAGATTATTCAAATGAATTTGTTGACAATCTGCTGGCCTAACTTCGATGGCCTCGCTTTCGCTTAAAGTCTTTCCTGGAGAATTCCAATCGACCTTCGTGTAGGTAGGTAGCGAAAGTTTCTCTAGCCTTCCGAATGCCTTTATTCACTCTGCATTAGTATTAGTAGACAGCTGATCCATTGCACCGTTTACTATTTCATTTATCTTCTTATTAAAACGAGCAGGGGATTGGGAAACCAGAAAATAACAAAACATTTTTTTTCACCAGGAATTTTTGGAATTCTTATCAGAAAAATTTACTCAATCACTTTGCACGCTTTGAAATCTTGATTTTGAAAATGCAAACGACTTGACCACGAATTTTCCTTCTACAGTTTTAGTATCTAAAAATGCTTCCAGTGTAGTTACAAGATGAAATTAAAAAAATGACATAATTGAATAGAGTAATGGATCATCGAAATAGTTATCCCAAAAGTTATTGAAAGTGTTTACAAACACACAAGTGTCCACTGTCCATTAATCTCAATTTTATCCTCCCCTTCCCTAGAGGAACAGGCTTTCAACATTTAGACTTTAGGGCGCTGCCCACACAAATATAAAGGATTCGGAAATGTGTTTGCCAGTGGGACAATACGAAAACAGAGAAGAAATGCAAATAAAATTAAATCGGCTGGCTCCACCTGTCTGTGAGCATTTGTGCGCCGCTACTGATTACGATTCCATGTTCCATTTTTTTAAAAATAAGTTCACCTCTGAAGTTCGTATCACAAAGTTGGAAATTTGATAGCGATCCAAGAGAGTTTGGCATTATGAACAGAAATGAATCGGCATATGTTACGTCGATACGTGAACATGACATCAGGCTTTTGCGGATGCATGTGTAACAAAATGAGGCTTATGGGCGTATATGATTTATCAGAGAACGTTTCTTGAACTTACCAGAGTTTTCTATTCGTCTCTTCCTGCCTTTGCGACAATTAGCGCCAATTGCACGCGGCAAATAAGATTGAAGAATGATATTGATAGATTCTAGTGACTCGCGTGGTATACTCTATAGAGATAGTTTTTCTTGTTTTTTATTTTGTCTCGATATTGAAATTCTCTGGCAAGGAATCTTTCTTACTTGCAAAAGCCATCTTTTTTCGAAAAGATAGCTGAAACATATTCTCAATTTTATAGAGATTAAGCGTCAGATAGAATCATATAATTATTTAATAGTTATTTTTCAATTCATACTCTTGGGTTAAACATCAAGGCCGTGGTCTTAAATTATGTTTGATATTGAATATGATTAGTCAATAAACAATATATCTATATTTGGTGTCTAGGATGTCTTACAACTGTTTTTCGATAAAAAGCAAAATTTTCGCTGGACCCGTTTTTGAAAAAAAAGATCCATTATTTGTATAGGAAAATCAAAATACTCATTTTTTAAAGTGAAGATAGCAAAATTGTTCCTTTGAAAAATTGCTACAAAAAGACCCCCTTAATAATTTGTAATCTCGGTTTGTTTTCTTGAAAAACTTGAATTTTGGATTTCATTGTAAAATTTCTTTTTTTCATATTTCGTTCTCGATATACACATTTTAAGTAGAAAAGCAAGGGATGTACTCTGCTGTCCAAACTGAAAAGATGTGTTAGTGATGTTCGGTTTAAACGGAGATATTCAAGAAAAACCGTTTGCACCAAGACCTTTAGTATAGGAACTCATTTTCATTAATGCAAGTATCCCTTCTGGATAAAATGCATTTGCTCTTTCCGATTTTGCAATACAAATTGATTATTCAAACCATTTCTATTAGAAAATTTACTTGCGGGGTTTTCTGGAATTAAATCCAAGCTAGAGAGATTGATCAACAACCTGGGTCGGAGCAGTGTTGCGGAATGAACGTGTCATTTAAATAAATAACACGAAAATTCCAGATCAATCTGAAACATCTATACCTTACACCTATATACCTATATACCTTATACCCATATACCGACCTACTTTATACCAATATACCTATTCACTATTTTCCAACCGAACAAGTCACGCCTACCCCGAAAGGGAAATGGCTTAATGGTATAATAAGAAATACGCTGTCACTTGCGCTGTATAGTTATTGAGGGTCTGCCCTAGCTGCAACAGAAGAAATCAGCAAACGTCATAGTAGGCATGGTGTTTATTGGTGGGGGGGGCAGCGGGGGTGGTGTCGCTGGCGGATTTCTTGGCTTGAACATCTTTGCTCACTCGACATACCTACAACTTGAGACTTTGCGGATTTTCATTTTGTAACAAGAAGCGTGCTCGACCACTTTTGCCAGAAAAAAGATATCCGCAAACTGCTTTGCATATATTCTTCCCTTGTATTTCGTGACGTATTCCAGTTCTCTTAAAAATCCACTGCATTTGGTCAATTTGCTCCATATTCGCAATTTTAAACATTATTTTTTAATATAAATAATTAAGAATTACAATTTTAATTCTGATATTTTTCTTTTATATATTTTTTTAACACGAACATGTATGTATACCATTAAGCCATTTCCCTTTCAGGGTAGGCGTGACACTACCCGATTCGGGTAGTGTTTGTAGGTGGATAGTTTCTTGTAGTAAATAGCTACAAGTGTGGGCTCACCACACATAACCTGATAAAATTAAAAAAATTAAAAACTTGTCTCTAGACAATTCGAATAATAATATTTATCTTTTGTAATTTTTTCCCTGATGTAAAACTGTGAAAAACAAATTTTGACTTCTTAAAATAAAAAAAAAATGAAAGTTTTTCAAGAAAACGAAGCGATATTAAAAATGGGTAAGGCGGTCTCTTTGTAGCAAATTTGTCCAAGGAACAATTTTGCTCTCTTGACTTTTTTTCATATCTCGCTTCGTTTTTCGAGAAGAACTAGGTATTTCGATTTCTTGAAATAAAAAATCGATTATTTTTAAAAACGACGCTGGCGAAGATTTTGTATGATTATCGGGTATCAGCAAAATGCTTCCAATCATTCCTATATTATAATTCTCTATCTCGAGGCTTCGAATTAAAACTTCCAGTTTTTAAATACTTGGAATTGTTTAAATTTGAAAGCTTCGATTCTATGAATAATACATTTTTAAACATATGAAAAATATGGTACAACTTCACTGAAAAAAAATTAAATCTTATCTTCTATTCACGAAGGAATAGTAAGGAGTGGTATCACCCTATGTGTTTGGTGAGCAGAGGTGGGACAAGAGACGTCCAAGAATTCGTTAATGCTTGCTACGAATGAAAACTCGTATGCCGCCCCGTGCACATGCGCAAAGCTGTTTTCACATTCACGTGTTATACCCACTCACCTATGTTATATTTTGACATCTCGATGCACATGTAGGTTATGTTCGTTTGTTTATGTTCGTTCAATACACAAGTTCGAAACTTCAAACGCATGTTGACATCGTTGGCATGGCAACCGCCAGTGCGCATGTGCACGGGGCAGCATACGAGTTTTCATTCGTGGCAAGCATTAACGAATTCTTGGACGTCGCTCGTCCCACTCCCCACTTACATACTCTAGGAGCTGGGTGTAATCCTGTGTGCCGTTCTAGGTCCGTCGGATTTTTTTACTGAATATTATGTAAAATGTTGTGCTGAT